>BRDA01016999.1:3005-16146 GCA_036984385.1 Crenuchus spilurus | reverse complement strand
GACAGAGAGACAGACAGAGAGAGAGACAGAGAGAGACAGACAGAGAGACAGACAGAGAGACAGAGAGAGACAGACAGAGAGACAGAGAGAGACAGACAGAGAGACAGACAGAGACAGAGACAGAGAGAGACACAGACAGAGAGAGAGACAGACAGAGAGAGACACAGACAGAGAGAGAGACAGAGAGAGAGAGAGACAGACAGAGAGAGACAGACAGAGACAGCCAGAGAGAGAGACAGACAGAGAGAGACACAGACAGAGAGAGAGACAGACAGAGAGAGACACAGACAGAGAGAGAGACAGAGAGAGAGAGAGACAGACAGAGACACAGACAGAGAGAGAGACAGAGAGAAGAGAGAGAGACAGAGAGAAACAATATCTTTTATTAATCCCAGATGTATAGATGATCACTTTATTACTCTCAGAAGAAGGTGGATAGATTTTTAATAAACAAACTATAAATTAAATAAACAAATGTATTTAAAGTTCAAATGAAATTTGTATAAATAAATAAATAAATAAATAAATAAATAAATAAATAAAGGTTAAGTGGGTGTGTAATAATGAATCGATTAGCTTTAGTGACTTCAGCACATCCTCGCTGTGTTTAACTGAATGTCCTTCACTTCAGTACTGTGCGGTACCTCTGATCGGTTCATCTTTCCCTGCAGTTCTGGCCTGTTTTACCATTTGGGTCATCTGCCAGCTGTGTTTATCTAAATCATTTATCTAAGTATGGGACCATGGCTTACTGTTATGCACAGCGTCTGAACCACTGCCCTTTACTACAAAACAACCTCTGTGTGCTGCTCCTTCATGTAATTCCAATTTTTCACATGAGCTGCTTCCCATTCTGCTCCAATTCCAGGCATCTGTGGAAGCCCGGCAGGACGAGCTGGAAGAAGGAGCTGCACAGTGTAAGTAACCTGCATGTACAGTGGTGCCTGAAAGTTTGGGAACTTTTATTTCTACATAAAACTTCACCCGACTGTCACACTAGTCCTAAAAGTCCAACCCCAATTCCAGTAAAGTTGGGACACAGTGTAAAATGTAAATAAATGTAAATAAAAACAGAATGCAATGATTTGCAAATCTCAAAGACTCATATTGGATGTTAAACATGAGACATTTTACCATTTCATTAACTGCAGCTACACATCTCAAATAAGTTGGGACGGGACCAACAAAAGGCTGGAAAAGTGTTACTAATACAGCAAAGACAGCTGGAAGAGCGGCGTCCAACTAAGTCACATGACTGGGTATAAAAAAGTGCTTTAGAGAGGTAGCATCTCTCAGAAGCAAAGATGGGCAGATGTTCGCCAATTTTGGGAAAACTGCATCTACAAATTGTGGATAAAATGCTCCTAAATGTAAAATAGTGAAGACTTTGAATATCCCACCATCTCCAGTAAATAATACCATCAAAAGATTCAGAGAATCAGGAGAAAGTCCTGCGCACAAAGGACCAGGCTGGTGCTTCATATTAGGTGCTTGTGATATTTGGGCTCTCTGGCGGCACTGCATTAAAGACCGGCATCATTCTGTACTGGAAATCGGTGCATGGGCTCAGAAACACAGCAACAATGACTGTCAAACACAGCTTGCCATGAAACCTACAAATACACGTTCAAACTGTAATGCAAAGCAGAAGGTTTAGACAAAAAATGTATATTACATGTGTGTGAGGTGTGAAATATGGGATGGGATGACAATCAGGTGTGAGTGGTGCCCTGTTTTAGTTAAAGAACATGATCTACGGTCTGATCATCACATGTTTGTGGAAGTGTATCACGGCACAAACAAAGGAGATTTCGGAGTTGTTGATGCTCATCAGGTTGGAAAAGATTACAAAACCGTCTCTAAAGAGTTTGGACTCAGACAGATTGTGTACAAATGGAGGAAATTCAGGACCACTGTTACCTCCTCAGGAGTGTCGACCAACAAAGATCACTCCAAGAGCAAGGCGTGTAGTAGGCGCGAGGTCACAAAGGACCCCAAAGTAACTTTGTAAGTCTGCCAGCGTGGCAGGGCTGCAGGGAGAAAGTCACCACCATGTGATTAGTGTTAATAACAGTAAGAAGGTAGACTCATTTTTTTTACTTTGACTGACGAAACTCTAATGATATCAGAATAAAATCCTCTGTATTAAAGCAGCAAGGTCAGATTCATCCTGGGCTGCTGATCAATGATTAGTCAAGGCCAGGCACTTTCTCAGCACTCGGGGGCTTTAAAACACTCTTTTAATCAAATGCCAAAGGCCGGGCTGCTTTGTTAAAATGTTCCATGTGGACGCTCAGAACAAAAACAGTTGTTTTGTGCTGTTAATAAGATTAGCATGGTACATCCTGCGGTGCTACCCTAAAGTAGAACCTGTAGCTGTAACAACTGCAGTGTTACATTCATGCATATGATCATTACAATCATTCACATCATGTCAGAGCAGCGAATTAGGAAGCAGTGGGTGGGGAGCAGTTGGGGGTTACTGTCGGTACCTTGCTTAAGGGCACTTCAGGGGATTAAACCCAGCAACATTACAGTCCTAAACCCTTAGGCCATAGTCATAATTAAGCAATATCACACTCCAGGTCTTACTGATATATAGCACAGCTGTAAGACGACCTCAGACATGCTGTTATTCAGTACATCAACACAACCTCCACTGTGATGTGATCTGGTGTTTAAGGATCTGGTTTTGTTCCTGAAGTGCTCTTGAGCAAGGCACTAACCCCCAACTGCTACCTGGGTGCCATGGATACGGCTGCCCACCGCTTTGGGCACATGTTCTCACAGCCTAATGTGTTCACCAGAGTGTGTGTGGTGTGCCCAGGTATGGATTGGCACCCTGTCCTGGGTTTAGCTAAGATGTGTCCTGAACCTGGTAAATGGAAAGGACTCACCGTGACCCTGACCAGGATTAAGTGGATAAGATAATGGATGGATGGATGGATAGATGGATGGATGAATGGATGGAATGACAATGTGATTATTTATTTGTTTATTTAATAATTAAATTGACTAAGACTGTTGCCAAGAAATACAAAAATCCTCCTGCGCACTCTCTTGCTACTCTACATTAGCGCAGGTCCTTAACTTTGTATGTTGTATAATAGTTGCTATAGTAACATGCAAGATGCTGATGCTTTAATTGACAGTTAATTGAACACATCTGTATAAGTGATACATGTATAGTTACGCCTCTAAAAGCGCTGTTACAGTCTATAGCACCAAACGGATTGTCCATCAGCATGTAATTATGTCTGCTTGGCTGTTGTTCATCTTGCGTTAAATCATGGACGGGGCTTGGCTCCGCCCCTTGTCCTGGTAATTAATTGTCCAATTAGACTGTAGTTTCTTCAGTGTATACAGAAGAGCAGCACGGCAGTGACACTGATGTGGTGGTGGTGTGTTAGTTTGTGCTGTAGAGTTTTTAAATACTCTGAGCTACTCTGGTCCACCACCACATCAGTGTCACTGCAGTGCTGGGAAAGATCCACCACCCAAATACCACTCGCCCTGTGTTGGCATAAAATGTACTATATTGCTGAAATCACATTGCAATCCACATGGTGTGTTACAGTAGAGCCTCCTTACCCTCGGCCTAGAGGAGGATTGCCCAGCATGCTAACAATAGCAGCAGAAAGGTTTTAATGCCCTTGGGGGCAGTTTGGAGCCTACAAGTCATTGTAACAGCGCTGCTCCCTCCAGGCCTGATTACTTCAGCGAGTGATCAGAGTCACCGGACCTTTAAAGAGTCCAGGGTGGAGGATATCCGACAAGGCCCCTAAGCCATTTAATGCCACATCCTTGTCGTGTCGACCCAGCTTGTTTGTCGAGCAAATATCAAAGCCGATGGCTCCAGAGCAGGAGGACTGTTTGTAGACTCGGGTTTACACATTCAAAATGCCAATATACATTCCTAATGACCGTCGGCAAACACGGATCTCCAGCGTCTGAGATAAAGACAGTTTACAAAGGTGGAAATCCAGCCTTCTGTTCATAAACACCAAGTCCAATTTGGCTCTACGCCAAGCGAACGGCTGTCTTCTGTAGTCTAATCAGGACAAACGGAGTCAGAGATGCAGAGACGCTGCACCTGCTTTTGGCCAACATTAAAAAAGCCCAAAACCTTGTTTCTGTCTGTCTCTGTATGTCGTAGACAGAGTTCTAACCATCTGCTCTTATAAGACAGGTAAATGACACTCTAATTAGACAACGATGACATCACTTATGCCCGCCTACTTACGTACTTAGATCTGCTTTCACAGTTTTACAATTTAATTAGAATGACTTACATTTAATAATTACATATTAATCACCATGCATCTGCTGCACCGCTTTGCATTGTGGGATTGCCTAATGAGGAAGCATTCGATGGTGTCGATATTCACTCAAAATAAGGCTTTGAGGTTTGAGACGGTCTTCTCAGGGGTGAATATTAGTGATGTACAATGCTGTCTATGTAGAGAGCTCACTGCTTAAAAGCAGGGCTTAATCCTTGGTCTTGGACTATTTCTGATTTATGTCACATCAACATAGTGCACACAGACGTGCTCAGTGAAGCACTTTAAAGACTGAAAATGTTGTAAATGTGAACATATGATGGTAAAACTGAGATAAAAACTAAGTACATACAACTACTTACAATAAAAAGCAGGTGTAGCCTCTGTTTATCCATTGTGGGACTGTGTTGGCTTTGTATTGTGTGACTCTGGCTCCTCCCACTTCAGGATGTAAATATGATTATTTTATGAAGTCTAAATGATCATATTTCTGTTTTTGTTTGGTCTGTCAACATCAAACTAAAACCAGCCTAAAGTGTTAAGCCTGTGGTGGGTGGGTGGCATTACATCTGATCACATGTCCACTTAAAAATGTTTGTTAAATACTTTTCCAAATGAAAAACGTTAGAGCTTCAATGCGGGAACAGGAGCAGAGCAGCTGACCCGAGCTTGAACCTCCGCTTTGATTCAGCGTGATCTCGAGGGACGGCACGGCAGACTCATTTCGAGATAACAACTTCATGATGTGATAATAATTCTCCCTCACAGGGTGCAAGATGTCACCCCTGGAACTTTATTGAATGACAAACGATCCTAATTCTGCTCCAGCCATCGCTCCACACAGAGAAACGACTGACTGGACTGTATCGCAGCAGAAAGCCTCGAGACCAAATGATATCAGCCACAGCCACGTCAATACAGGAGTAAAACAAAGTCCACATATTTAAACAATGATGCTACAGTAAACTGGCTTTATCAGCTCAACACCAACGTATTGAACCCAAAACATCAAAGTGTACTTGTTTTTAATAGTAAAAGTATTTTAAAGACTGAAAATGTTAACTCAGGTTGTAAATGTGAACATAAGAAGGTAAAAAACTAGATAAAAACAAAGTACTGTACATATAACTACTTACAACAAAAAGCAGGCAAGTTCCTCTTGTGTCCACTGGGGGCAGTGTTGGCATTGTGTCCTGCACCCACAGTGTTCACCTGGCCGCTACAGAAGTAAAGTGTCATATTTAAGGGTCCTGTAGTGAAGCTTTGTGAGAGTCTGTCTCTGCTTTGTGCCTTTTATTTCTTTATGCAATTAAAATAGACTTTAGTTGATTCCTAAATAAAAATAGCTCTCCAGCTCCACTTCAACCCCTCTTCTCCCACCGGACTAAACAAGAAAGGGAAGAGGGGGACTTTGACTGTTCAAAGCCCTTTTTTATTCATATTTCAGAGATAAAGGGCATGAAAACTGTAAAGACTGATTAAAAAAACACCCAGTGACAGCTCGAAACATAGACTTGATCAGGATGTGAAGCTCCTTCATCATTAATTAAAAAAACAAAGAGCCTTTCTTCAAATCTTCAAGTGAACTGATCCAAATTTTCCAGCGGGCATGTTTACCAGGCAGCATGTTTACCAGGCACGTTCTCAGGGCTCAAGGATGAAGTGAAACATCTATGGGAGAGAGAGAGAGCTTTCTTCTCCTGCTGGTGGATAAGAAAAGGACTCGGAAAGAGAAAAGTGACCTGCATCGGTGTCATCAGTAGACACGAGAGGGTCACGTAATTGTAGAAGGTAGAAGTGAATCAAAGCACCAATAAATGTGAAGACACCAGGAGAAGACAGCTTCTCAACACTACAGGATCTTCAGTGCTGTGGCTGACGGGCTTGAACCTCAACAAACTCAAATGTGTCACGTAAGTAGAGGAAGTGCCATCAGTCACCTGGCATGTGTAAGGTCAGGCTCCTGTATGAGGATGCTGAGGCTATAAATACCTGCAGGGTGTGTGAGATGTAGAAGAGGTGGTACAGTGCAGTGAATGTCTCAGAGTAGCTGAATGTGCAGGTGTATGAAGTGTACAGTCATACAGGTCTACCAGCAGTGCTAACAAGGCCAGTCTACAGGACATTCTCCTCAGAACTGTGGTGGACACACACAAGGCTGAAGGCCTCTCCACTCTGCTCCATATGTTGATGCTCTGCAGGTCTCTGTGGAGAGTTCTCTCACAAACTGCTTGTGAAGGACCTGCGTTGACTTCTAGAAGTAATTCTTGTCTGGAAGTGAAGAGATTTTCATTCATGGAGAATGTCCTGTAGCACTCAAGTCTGCTGGTAGCAGCAAGTAATTGCAATTATGTTACAGTAATCCTCTTTAGTGGACCCCTGCTGGCCAGTAATTGTAAGTGCAACAAAGCACATGGTAAACAAAAATGGCTGACATTCCAAGGATTTTGATCAATTATTCCGCAAATGTTATAAGATAAAAATATTATATGGAGCAAAAGAAAAGTTGAGCATTAAAGGAACATCTAAGGAGTGATATAACTGTACTATTGCTCAAATATTGATTTTCTGTAACAATTAACTGTGTTCACATCATGTAACTGAGATATTTCAAATTACAAAGAAGTGTGTTACCCCATTATAGAATATTCATTCTACAATATTAAACACTTGATTTGACTTTGATCGTTGAAATGTAATTGATTATTATTAGTATTTCAGTGCTCAATATCCTGATTGGACACATGAATAATAACTGCATGCAAAGCCTTGATTACAAAGACCTCTGTTTTAAGGGAGGAACATTAAAGAATGAAGAGATTTTGATCATGTAATGTCCCCGAGACTATTCAACCCACATCAACCACAATTATCCAGAACAAACTAAATGCACACATAAGCGACCCAATCTGACTTACGGTCTCAGCCTTGGAGAGACCTCCATCTGAACCTCACACAGAGGTTCTGGTCCAGCTCTCATACAGAGAAACAGTAGTATTCCAGTAAGCCCATTCAGCCTGTATGTCATAGAAAAGTGAGAAAGATAAGTGATAAAAGCTCTTATAAAGAGAAAAGCGACTTACATCAATACCATCAAAAGACCCTAGTGGGTCACGTCAACTAGAGAAAGAAGCAATGAATTGAAATGCCAATAAAGGTCAAAACACCAAGTGGAGTCAGCGGAGAGGAAGCTTTCAAAGCTCTCCACACAACAAAAACAAGTTAATACACCAAAGAAATTGATCATATGTTTTATATTCATAGCTCATACTTTCTTAAAGGCACAGTATGTAATATTTTGGGTTATCTTTTAGCAGAATTTAAGATAATCACTAATAAAAAAGATTAAAAACACATCTAATCATTATAAACTAAGAAGTGGTTTGATTATTTTACCTTAGAATAAGCTGTTTATATCTACATTGGTCGCGGGTTGAACACCGACTGAGGCCGCCATGTTGCACCGCCATGTTTCTACAGTAGTTCAAAAAGGACAAACGAGGCAAAAACCGTTTGTGTTGTAATGACGAATTGGCCACTCAAATTCGATGGCGCTGTAGCTTTGTTTTACTGTTGGCTGACATACAACAGGAGAAGAATAAGAAATAAACAGAAGAGAAGCAAGAATAAAGGTTTTTTGGTTTATTTGTTAAGATGGCAGAACATTCTTATGCTCGTCAAGAAAAGAAAACACAACTTCAATCGTCAAAGAAAAGAAAACATGATGAAGCTTAGCTTCATATTAGTGTGTGCAGTGTTTTTCCCCCATTCCACCTTAAATGCTGCAGTGTTTTTTCCCCATTCCACCTTAAATGCTGCAGTGTTTTTTCCCCATTCCACCTTAAATGGTGCTGCAGGACATTGTAGCGGAGCGGAACACTACTGCAGCATTTAAGGTGGAATGGGAGATTCGTAGCTGCGCGCTAGTTCGCGAGCTTAGCTAATATGAGCTCGTGTGAACTCGTATCGGCTGAAGTGCTTCTTCAGAGCATGGCAAGCTTACCTTGACTAGAGAAAAATGTGTATCCTGCCTGCATTATCTGTCTACAGTGAAGCAGTTTGATGTGTTTACTTTATTACTTTGTACAGAAAACAGCTAATGTTTACAATAGCACTACTGAAGTGCAGAAAATATGTTTCATCTGCATTGTAGCTATGATCATTTTACATATTATATTTCCTAAATTTATCATTAAAATTAATCTTACCACTTGACATCACTAGCTCGAAAGCTGCTATTAGACATCGCGTTCAGGAGTATCAAAGATATATGACCTCTTACGGCCACCGTAGAGACTCCTTCGTGTTTGGAAGGGAGGGGCTGTGGAAAGAGTTTTCAGTTGGTTGCAATATGGACACTAAACCACTAGATGTCGCTGGAAACTACATACTGTGCCTTTAAATCTCAGACAATGATAACATGTGATGGTGATGGTGAGTAAATGACTATAAACAGTATAAACACTGTGTATCTCTCCTAATATCAGCACTCCTGAACCAGAGACAACATCACAAGTGTCTTACCTGGACTCAGCAGAACCAAAACTGGACCCGAGTCATCATTTCATTAATAAATCAGCTGCTAGAGTCTGAGAGACACAGTCCAAGCTGTCTGAAGTCCAGTGTGCAGGTTCTGCAGTCTGTGATGGTTTGAGCTGCTGCTGTTGGTCCAAAGTCAACACCTACCAGCAGATTTTACAGCACTTCATGCTTCCATCTGCTGATGAGTTTTATGGAGATGCCCAGCAGCTGCTCACAGTGCCAACACTACTACTGACCATCATATGACTGTGACTGACTGTAAACCAACATTAACACACAGAAAGACTGAAATGTGTGTAATAAATATAAAATGTATGAGTTTTGAATTAAATTATGAAACAATGTTTTAGTGCAAGAACTGAACTAAACCTGCAAAGAAACAAGCAGGTACATTTGACGTATTTAGCAGTAGAACAAGTCTCAGAGTGATTTACAGTAAAACACAATAAAACGGGAACAATACAAAACAATCCAGGCAACACGTTCAATTTAACTTCAAAGAGAAAACAAAGCGAGAGAACAAAAACAAGTTTTATAGACCATAACAGAGCCTGAAGCTCTGACACCAGCAGAAAGACTACTCAGCCTGTCCTTTAGATTTTAATTCAGCTCCCATTAGATCTTCTTTTCGACTCTACAGAAACAATAAGCTGGTCTGACTGCATCAGGCTAACACAAAGCTCCAAATTCTGGGTTACCCAGGCCAACCTCACATTAAAAAATCACTTTAAGTAGACAGCGCCAGTCTATCCAAGGTCCTACTGCTTTTTCATCTGCCATCAATTCTCTAAACAAGCCCCAGGCTCCAGCTCAAGCTATAACGTTTTGTAATGGACAACTGCTTTTACAGCACCTACATCCTTTTATAAACGAGCGCCTGTCAAGTCCAGCAGATGTCTGAACCAGCACCAGGCTGGAAGAGTTTTTAGTCACGTAGTGTTAAATCTGGACCAGTCACCGTCCTTCAGAAGAAACCCAGTTTCTATCTTTCGTCAAAGCCCAACAAAGGCTCCGCAGAGCTAATTATGGGACACAGCAGCTTTGTAAATACATCTAATGAGAGCGGAAGTGTGTGTGCGGGTGTGTGAAGGCAGCTTAACTCGATGGCTGTTCTTAGCAGGGGGCACCGGCTGCCAAGGCTGCAGCTTCTCAAGGGGGTATGAGCTGGAAGGGATCATTCCAAACCTCTCCTCATTACTGCCTTTATTTATTTCTTTAGCAGTCCATTAAAAATTGGCCCGACACGGTGAGAGAGTGCAGCACTCTTTTGAGGGACAAATGAAATGAGTCACAATTCAGCCAGAACAAATCTGATGGGTTATTATTTGTGTAATATATTTAATAGTGCTATTAAAAGTGCCGTGAGTCAAAGAGCCGATATATCACGTTTTTTTTAGGGTTGCATCTGAAATGACAATTCTAGTCCTGTCATTACATCATAGAACCCTGTTGCAAAGAGAGTTACACTTTCAATACAGCTGAGAAATAAAGTTTTTTTGAAGAGCAGTGGGAGTATCCTAATTCCATATTTCTTCACGTGTGACTCAGACACAGATGTTTCTTTCTGTTGACTTGTTAATGCCAGTCAACAGCTGTTATTGCCTGCAGCTGAGACTGGCTTGTTTTGGGGATCCTTCCTGATTAGTTTCTGCCAGACTATAGCTATCATTTCTTACAGCTGTGACTGGCTTACTGGCACAAAAGGGTCCGCCTCCTTTGTGATATGTTTGGATATTTCTTTTGGGTTTCGGTAGTGCCACTCATCATCTCTCACTACCTGCAGCTGTGACTGGTTTATTTATAAAGCCCTATTTTGCATGACGTTATACTTCACATGATCATTATTAAAACGGAACTACAGTGATCACACATATTTAGCTTTGGAACACAGTTATTAAAACATTTTTTAATCAAATGTACTTTGTGTTTTTAGACAACTGCCAGCCAATCAGAAAAGAGGATTTCTCATCTCTGATGTATATGAATGCTTATGTTCTGCACCAATACATCACATCAAGCTCATTTATTAGATTCTGTCTAGAACCTGGGTTCCCATCCTTCTGCAGCTCATAGTACCACAAGAAAATGAATTCACCCAAAGCTTCAGAGCTTCACTGGACAAGGCCTAGCAACAAGGAGGTGGTTTTAATGTTATGGCTGTATGCTGTTTGTACATTAATATCTTCGCAAAAGAAAAGAATTCAACATTTCAGAGCTTAAAAAAAGTCACTCTGCCTTCATTCCTGCCCCCCCCCATTTGTGTACAAATTGCTTAATTATAAGCTCGGCCTAAGTGTCATAACAAAACAAACGAGTACACGCCACCCACTTGTTTTAATTTTGCCGTTTTAATTTTCTGCTGTATCTGCAGGTGAGTTCTACGCCCTGCTGAAGACAGAACGCAGAAATAATAGATGACGGAGTCATTTGTTCTGAACTAATTAAAAAAGGCAAAGTGAATTCAAGCTGTGTTCCTTTTGAATATGTAGTGTTTCAGCCGCCGAGAGCGATTCTCTCTTTTTCTGAAAATTCAGTTCATAGTCCTCGTTATCACTTAATTATTTAAGTAACAGGTTCTGAGCCGTCAAAACAACAATCAACAGCTTTTGTCACCTCTTAGTCTGTTTGTGTAGCAGCTCAGTGCTGGAAACACTTTCTGTCCATCTGTCTCTTCAGTCGAGCAGATTTAGGGATTTGGGGCCCCTGAACAAAACCGGGACACATACACGTGTGTTTAGTTCTGAAAATGTTATTATACACACTCTTATACATAACGGTTCTTCAAGAGTTCTTTAGTCAAGAAAATCATTCTGTAGAGAACCGAGAACATTCAAAGAAAGTGTGAATAAAGGTTCTTGAGACTGATGAGGAATGTGCTGTAGATGGTTCTATACAGAAGGTTCCTGTCACGCTTGGCAGAGGTGAGGTAGAGGAGACAGGAGTGAATCTAAAGTCCTAAGACAGGATGTTAGCACATAAACATAGGAACACCAGGTACGGATTACAATGACTCACTGAGACAATGATGACAAGGAGAGAATATATATACATATATATAGTATAAGGCAGTAATCAGGAAACACACGAGGGAACAGATGTGGACAATGAGATGACATCACTGGGGGGTGTAGACAATGAGGACACGTGGATGACAAACCCAAAGAAGAATGACAGGGAGAGGGGGCGAGGCTCTGACAATGCTGACAGTTCCATAGAGCACCAAGAAGGGTTCCTCTATTATTATAAGCATCGTAACTACAGCAGAACCCCTTTTGGAGCCATTTTCAAAACAGTTCTGTAAAGAACCATCTACAACACATTTCTGAACCCTTTACAGGACTTGCTGGCATGGTCAGTGTTGTGCGGTGTCATTTCCAGAAGGTGGCAGCAGTGGCACACTCATCTGAGACCACTTGTCCTGGGCACTGTAACCTGTATCACAGCAGAGACTCTGCTCTGCTACTGTGCCGGTGAATCAGGAGCTACACTGCAGTCATATCAGAATCCTATGACCACCTTATTGTCTCATTTTAGCTCCACCGTACACAGCCTGCAGTCTATCTGTTTCTCTGTAAACAGCCTGTTCTTTAATGGTCAGGACCCCCCACAGAGCTGGTGGATCATTCTCAGTGACCCTGATGTGGTGGTGGTGTGTTATTGTGTGTTTAAACACCTCAGTGTCACTACTGGAGTGAAAATAGTTCACCAACCAGTCAACAGTGTCACCAATGAAGGACCAACACAAATTGTCTATCCATCCATCCGTCCACCGGCCTGTCTGTCTGTCCATCCATTTGTCCAATCTATTCACCTATCTGCCCATCTGTACATCTACCTTTCTGTCTGTCTGTCTGTGTCCTGGTTTGTTGGCTTGTTGAGGTGAGAAGGTTTATGAGAATCAGAGATCTGTGCTGCCACACACACCTTTACCTCCTGTCTGGGTCTCTCGTGGCACAAAGGTCTTATAGGAGGTGCCAGACTAAACCTAGCACCTGTGTTGGGCATCAGCGACAGAGAACAATATCACAAACCAAATGTGACAGTCACATCCTCACTGAGCTGAGAGGAAGAAAACCAGAAAAAATAAATAACAGAATCATCATCATCCATACAGTCCACACAATATCTCATACCACCGCCCTGCCAAATAATAATAATAATAGTAATAATAATAATAATAATAATAGTAATAATACTGTAATATTAATAATAATAATAATAGTAATAATAATAATAGTAATAATAATAATAATAATAATAATAAAAATAATAATAATAATATAATAAAAATTATAATAATAATAATAATAATAATGATA
>BRDA01016986.1:12500-31163 GCA_036984385.1 Crenuchus spilurus | reverse complement strand
TGGTTCTTGAACTGGTGCCGTTCGGACTTATGAGAACCTTGGTGCTTTTTAGTGAACAAGCCCGCATTTCCACTAGTTTTAGTTGAACCGAGGATACATCACGGTGTACGTCATCAACATCAAGCGGAATTATAAGCAAAGATGGCGGAGCGCATCGACTACTTGTGAACATTTGTCCTCCTGGTACAAATGTTTGTTTCACTTCACAAGTCAAATATTATCTTCCCTCGTCCAGCTCCACTGCGCGATAGCTCCTTTTGAGAATCTCTGTAGTCCTTTTTTAGCTTCTTTAGCTTATTTATCACTTGCTCTCTTGAACAAATAAAAAAACCTGCCCGAGCTAAATCCTCCACCAGCTCGCTGTAGAGTTTCTCCTTTCTAATACTCCCCACAAGTTTCTGCTGAAACTCCGGAGAACACCAAATAGATAACAAAAACTGAGTTTCTTCAATGGACCACTGTACGCTACGAATCGCTATCTTCTTGCATTGAGTGCGCAGGCGCATTTGGTTTGCGCGGAAAAACCAAGTATTTTTTGGTTCCCGCTGCGAACGAACGTTCCTGGTTCAGGGCGTTATTTTTGTTGGTAGAAATGCGCCAAACGGTTCAAAATTAGGTTTGTGAACCAGAACGGTGCCGGTTCCGTGTTGGTGGAAAAGTGCTAATAGTGATGAATGATGGTTCTTGATGCAATGATGTCTGAGGTATCTCAGGTGTTCAGCTTAGACTTGTGTCCTTTACTCACTGAAAGTCCTTCAGATTCCTTGAGTCGTTTAATGATATTATGACTGTAGAGGAGAAATATGCAAATCTTTCTTTGAGGAAGTTTGTTTTTAAGCATTTCAGTCATTTTCTCACGTATCTGTTGACAAACTGAAGAACATCGGACATCAAAGTCAAAGTAAATGAAAGAAACACTGAGTTTTGAATAAAGTACTGAGGAGGGAGGACACAGAGAAACAAGGAACAGAAAAAGAGACAGTACAATGAATTGAAGTGAGAGAGAGGGAAAGAAAGAGGGAAAGACTGATCAAAGAGTGAAAACAATTAAAGAGAGGAAAGACAGAAAAGAAAGAGACAAAGAAAAAGATGTAAGAAATGGAGGGGAATAGACAGTGGGGGAAGAGAGTAAAAGAAAAAATGTGAGGGAGAGAGGAGAAGAATGAAAAATGAAAGACTGATAGAAAAAAGAGTATGAGAGAGAAATAAAGACAGGAAAGGGGGAGAGACAGAGGAAGGAAGCATAGAAAAGAAACAGTAGGGGTAAAAAAAGAGATGAAAGAGTGAGAGATGACAGAAGATAGAAAAGAAAGAGACAAAGAAAAGACAGAACAGAGAGAGTTTAAGTGTAAGATCTGTTTCTAATTTGCAGACGGGAGTAGAGATGGTGGGGCTGAAACAGGAAATGAAAGAATGAAGCAGAGGGACTTTCTACAGATTCCTCTACACAATCTCAACTTAATCTCTCTTTCTCTCTCTCTCTCCTGTGTTTTGTCAGAAGAAAGGAGGCATGCGGGGGAGGACAGGAGGATGTTGAGGACAGAGAAAGAGGGAAAGAGAGGGAGAGGCTCAAAGAGGGGGGAGAAAGGGGGAAATACAGAGAGAAGGAGAGAAAGAGTGAGTGCGAGATGGGAGAGAGAGTGAGAGGGAAAGAGGGGTAGAATGGGTGGAGTGGTTTGGTCAGCTGGATGGTCAAACATTCCGTAAAGATTCATGAAGAAATACAAGGAGGAAATCAGGGAAAGTACCTGGCTCTGTGTGTGTGTGTGTGTGTGTGTGCGTGTGTGTGTGTGTGTGTGTGTGTGTGTGTATGTGTTTCCAGCTTACCTCAGACATAGTTGATAAATTAAATATTATCACCACCACCAACTCATCCCTAACTCATCCCAAAAGTACTGGATGGAGCAGACAACACAGTTCCACAACTCAGTGCTCTACCCCTCTAGCCTGCCTGTCTGGCATTACACATGCTACCAATACGTTCATGTTTAGTCCTAATCTATTGGCAGCACTTCTCTACAGGGATTAAACAGGCTCAACTTCAAATAGCTGAATGCTTTCATTAGAAGGGACACCCACAAACTTTTGGGCACATAATGTATATAATAACAGCTGGAGTGATGAGGGCTTGAACTTAAATAATTTTTTATTGAGTATTAATTAATATTAATACATTACTTAAAAACTCTATTAATACTATTTTATTAATTGTTTCTAGCTACTACTAATAATACATTGATAATAACTATTAATCATTATTAGTAATAATAAAATAATAACATTGATATGAATATTAATCATTATTAAATATTAATAAACTGTTAAAAGCATAAAATGATCACCCAATTGTGTTTCACCTTGTTAGTCAACTTCACTCTCACTACAACTCATTACAACCAATTTTGCAGTTATTTTTGGAATGTATGGTCAATAGACCTTAGTGGTCGGCATCCAACCCGTCACAAACTACACAAAAACCTACTTGCTCAATTAATTCAACCACAAATGCACCTCATCAATGAAATTCCAAAAAGCATAATCCAATTTGGCACCCTGCCATGAGATGCATCCCCTGTCAGGAGTCTTACTGGTATTCTGTTGCCTTTACTTTAGTGACCAAATGAACTTAAATACAATCCATTCCAGTCATGCATAAAGGAAATAAACCTTTTACTGAGGTAAGATGACTGTCTGTGTGTTATCTGTTAACTTTGATTAAATGGTTGACATGATTCATTATATTGCCTCAGTAGCAGCGCCTAACAGTTACAGTAATGTTTCAGTGGCAATATGCGTAACAACGCTGATACCACAAATGATATTCACATAAGCTTGTGTATACAAATCTTTCATTTTTATTGGCTGCTGCCAGCATGGGGCTCATTATTGAAAGGGTGTTGCACATGTGCACAGTTTTTTCTACTGCTCACTTGATTAAACAGACACTGACAGGCCGACCCCATACACACTATCTTAGTGAAGACTGCTGAAAGTACTGACCTTGCACAACACATACAGGAATATTTTTAATGTATTGGGAACTGCTGCCATTTTCATAAGTCAAATACACAACAATTTTAGAAAATAATCTATAAAGTAAATGTAAACAAAATTATTGATTGTCACACAGTCCTCCACAGCAACATCTGGTGGTGCCGGGCTCCACCTGCCCTTAATTTAGAAACATCTCTGTATATGCATATTATGTACATAAAATTATACAACATGTTACTGCTTTCTGATTGGCTGTTTGCTTTGAATTCTGAGCTCAACAGCATAAACAGATTTGCGAGCATGTGGGAAGCATTTGAGTGTACACACACACACTCCACTAAACAAAAGAAAGAAAATCTATGAGTGTTGCGTGAATTACGCTCTTGCACTTTCTCTTGACTTTTGGCAGTGAACAGATGGAGTGAGAGCGGGTGTGGCCAATCACACCTTAGCAAGAAATTTCAGCCATTAGATGAGCTTGGCAGTGCTCTAATTGGAAACAGGCTTCAGCTTGTGTGACCTGGTTTCCGCTGGGCCCTAGTGCTTGACCAGTCTCCTTTTAATATAGTGTAATATTGTTTTTGGATGGTAAAAACTACAGGAAACCAAAACTTCCTTTTGAAAATGTGCAGGGGACATTTTAGTTTGGTTTTGCCAACAGAAGCACCGACTGCAAGTGCAGTTTGCTTAAATTTATAATTTCACATTAAATGAATGATTTCCCCAGAAGATGCCATTTTCATAGCTGTGAATTTGGTAGGGCTCTAATCACAACAATTAACAAGAAAGTCCTGGCCTTTAAGAAAATTATTATTATTTTTAAAATCAGTTACTGAACCAAAGGTTGCAAAGTATTTGACTTTTTTGTCCAAATTGATCAGTGACTTCAAATATATTTTGGAAGTAGTTATTTGATCGTCAGTTTGGGTTATTTTAGTCTCATTCACACAGAGAGTTTGGTTTCATATGAGTGGAGATGTTAAGTGGCTTTTCAAAGATGACAAATGAGTGAACAGACTTACTCATAAAGACTTTTATATGACTTACTGTAAACAAAAAGTCACAAAAGTGAATGTGTCCACCATCTTAGACAGCAACTTTCAGGAGGAAGTTATAAAATATTATGACAAGATAATAAACCATGTTGTTAGCAAAGTTAGCATGCCTTCAGGAAGACTTTTCTCTTTATGAATATTGTGAAAAGAGTTGAGTTAGCTAATGTTAGCTTAGCATTAATGCTAGAGAACCTTTTTCACCAATGCTAATTTGGCAGCATTTATGGTAATTATTGTTTTTTTACTTTTATAGTCAGACTATTATTATATGCTAGGGTGACCAGACATCCTCTTTTACCCAGACATGTCCTCTGTTTGAGACTTAAAAAAATGTCCAGGCAGAATTTCACAAACGTCCAGGATTTTGTTTTACTAGAGCTTACATCAAAATTTCGAGAAGCGTTTCATTTATAAACTAGTGCGAGACTCCCCCTATTCTGTTTGGTTTGCTTGAGTGAGATGTTACACTATATTAAAGGGAAATGGGCAAGCACTAGGACCCAGTGGAAATCCAAACCTGTTTCCCTTTAGGCCGCCTACAAGCTCACTGATTGGCTCTGCCGTTCCTTGTTAATGTGTCACTCTCTCAAATAGCGTCTCGACTTTCACCTCTAAGTTGTTAACATGTTGAGCGTTAGTTCTATCAGCTAGATGTATTTTAATATGAGGTTTCATATTAAAATTCATTAAAATTAACATTTGAGTCTGTGTCTGTGTGTGTGTTTACTAGTCTGTGATAAGCCATCCATTTATATGCCTCTAAGTTTAACTATTATCAAAATAATTTAGAATTTCCGCTTATTTTTACTCAAAAATGAGGTATAATTATGTGTGACCATACATTCCAAACATAAGTGTAATGTTGGTGATAATGAGCTGGAGTGAAATTGACTGAAAACGTGAAACAGAATTGGGTGATAATTTTATGCTACATGCTTTTAACAGTTTATTCATATTTAATAATATGTAATAATGTATCAATATTTTATTATTATTTAATATTCATTTCATTATTCATAATAACGTTTAATAGTATACTGTTAATAGTAAGTAGTAATTATTAATAAAATATAAATAATAATTTGTCAATATTTATTAATAATTATAATTTATGTTCAAGCACCAAAAAAAGAAGTATATACAGTACAGTGTTATCTTTATTTTAGATATCAAAAAGTATTTGCGGCTCTCAGTGTTTTCTTTTATTTGGAAACCAAGTCCACATGGCTCTTTGAGTGTTAAAGGTTGCTGACCTCTGCTCTAAAAGCACTTTGATATTCCTTACTGTGGTATGTCTACTGATGGCAGCAATCATGGAGCAGTGAAAATATTCCTTCTGCTCAGTCAGCATTTTGATTGGAAGAACGGTGGTGTGCAAAGTAAATTACTTTAAATTAAAAGAACCTCAACAAAATTATAACAAAATTATACATTTTGACAGCACAGAATGTCATGGAATTGTATCATTTTGATTTTGTGTATTTGAAATATTCAGATATGTTCAAATACTCTTTAAGGCCAGTGCTTTTTTGCATGTTAGTTTTGTTAAGAGCCAATAAAACTCTTTTTCATATAAGTAACAGCCATATGCCTAGTGTACAATTTTTTTTTAAAGTCTTTGTATTTCAAAGTGATGCATTATATGCCTCCCACCACCCGCAGTGAGGTGTCTTCTTTTTCATAATTTCTGATCTGGTCACCCTATTAGATACAACTTTTACTAGGTATGGTAGTTGCTAATTGAGGGGACATTTTCTTCAAATTTTCTTAGCTAAACATTTTATAATCAAATCAACAAAAATACTTACAAATCATTTTTGCTTTAGATCAATGAACATGGAGCCATAGAAATTAATTAACTCTATAAAATTGACAATAGCCTTTACTGGTTTGAGAACATAAATTGAATGCTAAAGTTATCATTTTTATGTAGATACCAAATTTAGTGAAAATAGCCCTAAAGACTGTGGAATTGTGAAACTGATAATTTCCTGTGAAATCCATTGAAAATTCTGAATTGAAAACAAATTTAATTGCAGGTTCTACAAATTAGCAGGTAAACATTATCTGATATTTCAAATTCACCTAGACATGCAAGGTGATTTTTTTTAGTATATCTTTACATTCAACTGTAGTGAATGTGATTGCACACAATGGCATTTGACCTCCACATTTAACCCATCAGTGCAGTATAACACACACAATAGTGAACATACTAGACTGAGAACATGTGCCCAAAGCAGTGGGCAGCCCTATCCATGGTGCCCAGGGAGAAGTTGAAGGTTAGGTGCCTTGCTTAAGGGCACTTTAATCATAACCTGCCTGAGGATCAAACCAGCTATCTTCCAGTCACAAGAACAGATCCCTAACCACCAGTTCACAGCTTCCTAAGGGAAAGGCCAAGAGTGATAAAACGTTGATGCCGAAACCAAACTAATGTACATATTTCCCTGCTTGAGTGAGTCATGCTTCGCTGAAACAAGATGCTACATCATAGCTAGTAGGCTGCTAGCTAATGACTCTTTCCTGTGTGAGTTGTTACTCTAAACTCTAGGATGTCCCCACAAACTGTGTGTATGGTTACTGATTTCTGTAAAGTCCATTGGGTTGATGAATCTGTATTATAGTTAATTGCACTCATAATACAGATTCTATATGGTTAAGAAACTTTATTACTTTATTCTGCTGGGAAGTATTACACTTTCCTTATCAAATTTGATATTTGAGATACCTTGACTGTAAAATTATGGAATATTTCTTGAGGCCCTCCTCATCACTAATGTTAGCTGGCTAGCATGTTGCGTAAACATACATTCATCAAGGCAAATGGGCAGTGATCAGCAATGATGCTCTTACAAACTCCCACCTTCCCACTTCTGAGTTAAGTCAAACTGAGCATAAGCTCAATGCTGAGTGGCTACAGTAGATATTAAGCCTCCTACAGAGTTCTGCTGGGAGGATCTTCCAGCAAATGTTTTGGCAGAGTACCAGGAGTTGAGAATTCATATCACTCCAGAAACCTGCCAGAACTATGTACGTCCGGGCCACTGGACCCACCAATTTCCCGCTCCTACACACTAACAGCCGTGTGAAAACCAGCATGAGTGCCAATTACATGGAAAAAAGCTTAGAGCGGATGAACATTAAGAGTCAGCAACTTCACAGCGGAACTATATTATCATTCCCCCCCCCCCTCCATCCAACTCAAACCTACCCCCTACACATATGTATACACATCCCCAAAAACTCATGTCTCAGAGGAGTAGCAGTAGCCTGGATTCTCAGGCAACTTCACCAAAACTACCCTGAGATATGTCCTCCTGGGGAACATGATACTTAAACCATGTCACTGTCAGTGCTTCACTGGGAATGGTCCACCACCCAAATAACATCTGGTCTACAGTGGCCCTGTGGTCAGAAACATAAATTTCAAACAGCCTCAAGGAAGATAGCTGGTTTGATCCCCAGGCAGGTCATGATTGAAGGCACCTAACCTCCATCTTCTCCCTGGGCACCATGGATAGGGCTGCCAACTGCTTTGGGCACATGTTCTCACAGCCTAATGTGTTCCTAGTGTATGTTTCACTGCATGGATGAGTTAAATGTGGAGGTCAAATTCCATTGAGTGCAAATCAATGTGGCAAAAAAAGAAATTAAATTAAATATTGTGGAATTAGTGCTGCATTTAATACAATTGGCCAGGTTCAGTATCCAAATTTGACGTAGTCAGTCTAAAAAGTAATCAAAAAATACTAATTACTTCTCTACTTGAAATTGGGTTACGTTACTCATTACTTCTTGGGAAGAGTAATCTCATTACTCATTAGCTTTGATGTTGATATAGCACTTTTAGGAAGGGATCTGTAGTCCTAAATCTTATCGTTCCCATCAAATGAAAGTAAATTGACATTGCCCCGCCCGTCCTGTCTGTATGCATCTCCAAATGTGTTCCAAAATGTACAATTGTATGCAGTTCTGATCATCTTGTGAGTTGCCATTAAAGTAAAAGTGCAAGTGTCCCTTGTTTTCAGGAGCAGGCATCACCCAAAACTCTCAGCCTATCAGATTGGTTTCTGTTGCTCTCACATTGGACAAAAACATGTACATTCAGCCTTACAGCCGTAATCTGACTGGACTACTTCCAGGCGTTAGTTGCTTAACTCACAATGCTTTGAATCTGGACTGCAGTAACGAGCATGAAGGTGAGGAAGAGGAAGGTCTACTGGGAAAAAATTATGGGGGATTGCAAAGGGATCAAGGAGGGCAGAATCATTAGACTGGGAGTAGTGTTCCCCACCACTGCCATTAAGGACTCATTGAGCCTCATGAAAGTGCATTTATCATCTCCTTATCTTCAACTTTCTCAACACAGTCTACCTAAACAATCTCTAAACATGATGATCTGTAAACAAGCATGCATTCACGTTAATTGTAAATTGTATAATTAATCCAAATATTTGTGGACATGCCTTCTAATGAATGCATTCAATTACTCTAGGTTGCACTCATATGACCCTTTGAACAACCCTGAACTTACTGTATATGGGCAAAAGAATTGGTGCAACAGTGTAAAAGAGTTTATCTTGCTTTTGTTAGAGTCTATACAGTCATGGGAAGACTTTCTACTAGAGTTTGGACCATTGCTGTGAGGATGTTAGATGATCACCATCATCAACTCATTCCAAAAGTATTAGATGGAGCAGAGAACACAGTTCCACAGCTCAGTGTCCCTCTCTAGCTCACACCTGGCATTAAACATGGTGCTAACAGGTTGATGCTTAGTCCTATTCTATTGACAGTACTTTTCCACAATAGAAGAAGTAAAATACATTTTCCATTTCTGGATGATGGACTGAACAGTGCTCTTTGCAATACTCAAAGCTTGGGATATGTTTTTATAACTTAACCCTGCTCTAAACTTCTCCATAACTTTATCTCTGACCTATCAGGTGAGGTCCTTGGTCTTCATGATGCTGTTTGTTCACTAGTGTTCTCTAACAAACCACTGAGACCTTCACAGAACAGGTGTATTTATACTGAGACTAAATTACACACAGCTGGACTCTATTAAATAATTAAGTGACTGCTGAAGGCAGTTGATTGCACTGGATTTTGCTTAGGGGTGTCAGAGTACAGGGGGCTGAATAATTTTGCACGCCACACTTTTAAGATTTTTATTTGATTAAGATTGTGAAAACCATGTATCATTTATATTTCACTTCACAATAATGTGGAACTTTGTGTTGGTCTCTCACTTAAAATCTCAATAAAATACATTTAAGTTTGTGGTTGTAAGGTGACAAAATGTGAAAAAGTTCAAGGGGTCTGAATACTTTTGCAAGCCACTCTATAAAGTAGCTGAATATATTCATTAGAATGGATGTCCACAAACTTTTGGACATATAATGTTCTAGGTTTTCTTTGCACAGTGACAAGTGAAATAAAACAGACTTTAGAGTTTGAGTTATATCATCTGTGACTCTCATAGCAGGTAGGGACAACTTTGAAATTTGGAGGATATGTTCTAGATATGTTCTACAAATCTGCTTCAGTGAGGCCCAAATGAGTAGAAGTAAAGTGAGGGGTAGAAGGGTCAGCTTTCCGTCTGAGGGTATCACTGAGATTGAGTGTTTTCACAGAGTTCTGAGACGTGGAAAAGTGATTTTTTCACATCTCCCCTTTGCACTTAAGTACCATCGAGCATTAGAGAGTTAGTAAATTATATGAGTTCTTGGCAGGAGAGGCCGGAGTTGGGATAGTTTATGACGTTCTCCCACCAGCAGCCAGATCAGTCCATGTATGACCTTCTGGAGAGAGGGGAATGTAACACAAGACACAAACCGAGGATTTTTCATTAGTTTTGTGAGCGATCAATAAGATTGGAGGCGCCCTGGAATTTGCTCTGGTATTTCTGTTTTCATATTTAATCAGACCTTTAGGTATTAGCTCATAACCATGCAGGGGAGGTGAGGCTTTCTGCCCAGTCTGTCTGTTCACTCGGTGACCAGTACTTTTCATTCCCACGACCAGAGTATCTGTGGATGAGGAGAGACTAGGGATGCACCAAAATGAATAATTTTAGCCAAAACTGAACAAAAATGAAACATTTTACTGAATATGGAACACAGTTTTCCACTTTTTCAACCATTGTATACATTAAATAAGCTAAATGTGTTTTAGTTTTCAAAGAACTATTTTAAAAATATTTACTGAACACTGAACATGTTTAACATCCCAGCAGACAACACCAACAAAACACAATAAAATAAATTAGCCAAAAATATGTCTGATATACAGTAAGACTGACATCCATCCTCATTCTGCCCAACAACAGTGTTAACTGTTTACAGATGACATCATTTGGCAGGAAAATATTTTATTGTGAATAATTAAAAATAAATTGAACATTAATGAGTTTTATCAGATCTTATGTTGAGCATGTGATTTTGTGATTTTATCATGGAGAAGAAAGTTTTAGTTACTGCACGTCTAAAATCACCAAAAAAAAATCATAAACACAAAAAAAGCACAATAAACCCCCAAAAAACACCATAAACACCTTCCTCGTGATATAATCACAGTAACACAGTATAAGTGTGTTTATATATGGAGAGAGAGAGAGAGAGAGAGAGAGAGAGAGAGAGAGAGAGAGAGAGAACAGGAACATTTATTGTCTTTTCACCTATTTTTTGTTTTTGGGCTGAGTAATTTTGGTTGCTGAATATTCAGGGCCTCCCTACGAGAGACCAAAAGACTCCAAACTGATGGTCAAATAACTGTTTCAAAACAACAATTTCAACAAAACCCCTCGACTACGTCCACACGACACAGCAGTGTGCCTGAGTACACTACTCATCTGTGGGAACATTACCCAGATTACAGACTCAGGAGACACTAGCTGTGGTCCACGTGTTCACTAATCACAAATCACTGTAGATCAGCAGTGTCAAACTCCAGACCTGGAGGCTGGATTCCTGCCTATTTTGTTGATCTTCCTGATCAAACACACCTGGTGAAATCAGCAAACTGTGCTGGACACCAGCCCTCCAGGACTTGGGTTTGACACCCCTGATCTACAGGGTAGAAGCAAGGGAGACAAGAGATCTTACACCAGAAATCATCTCAACATATAAACAGTCTGGAACATCAACAGTGGAGGCTACTGGCATCAAAATACGTCTCCAACACATTTAGCTACAAATGTAGTATTTGACTTTATACTTCCATGTTTCTCATTCTTTCTCATTCTCTTCTCATTCTTTCTCTTTTCTTGTACACTTGCTCTTGTCTTTAGATGACTGTGGGTGTTAGAATAAGCATTCAGAGACACTCTTTCTTCACTCTTGGACTTAGCCATGAAGCTTTTGTTGGACAGTGGGACCAGGTTGGGAAATATCACTCTTCTTAAAAGCCTCAAGAAAAGAAACAAATGAGATTTGCGAGCAGAGCACCATTTTTGTTTTGAGACAAAATATTGGAAAAGCTTGGCAGGATGCTGCATTGCTCCATCAGCCGCTGTAGCCAAATGTCAACGTTTCTGAGGCATCTTTAAATCAGCAAAGCCAACATTAATATTAAGCAAAAGCTCACAGCTAAAACACAGATGTAGAGAAGAATCAGAAAAGAATGACTCTGAAATCTGAACATGAGGCAGATCCAGCCCTGCTGTTTTTAATTACTGTGTGTGTGTGTGTGTGTGTGGGTGTGTGTGTGTGTGTGTGTGTGTGTGTAGCCTCAGAAATAAAGCAGAACATGTCATCTATGTTGCTGCTGTGTGTCTGTGGTCGTTTGACCTCTACTCTGAGGTCAAGGTTTTGGGATGACTGGCATGGTAACTGCAGGTCATGCTAAATAAAGCTTTGACCCCATGACCTCTGAAGAAAAAACAGAGTAAAGTGTGTTTAGCTCCATGTTCATATTCTACAATCTCTGCATTTGCCTGTTAATAAGACCACATTTATTATAATATCTTCTCATTGATTTCTCTTCTTAAAAAGAGAAGAGAAAACAATAAGAGAAATAATGAAAAGAGAACAATAAAACATCACTGAAAGTAACTTTTGCATTTCATTTGAAAATCAAGTAAGAGTGGAGAGACACAGAATCCAAGCTGCTTGAGGTCTAATGTGAAGTTTCCACAATCAGTGATGGTTTGTGGAGTCATGTCATCTGCTGGTGTTGGTCCACTGTGTTATATCAAGTCCAAAGTCAGCACAGTTGTCTACCAGGACATTTTAGAGCACTTCATGCTTCCATCTGCTGACAAGCTTTATGGAGATGTGGATTTCATTTATCCAGCAGGATTTGGCACCTGCCCACACTGCCAAAAGTACCAACACCTGCTTTAATAACCACAGTAACACTGTGCTGGTCAGTAAACCCACCTGACCTAAACCTCACAGAGCGTCTATGAGCTATTGTCAAGAGGAAGATGAGAGACACCAGACCCAACAATGCCGACGAGCTGAAGGTCGCTATCAAAGCAACCTGGGCTTCCATACCACCTCAACAGTGCCACAGGCTGATCACCTCCATGCCACATTGCACTGATGCAGTAATTCATGCTGAGCCCCAACTAAGTACTGAGTGTATATACAGTACATACTTTTCAGTAGAACAACATTTATGTATTAAACTTCACATTTTCAACTGGTCTTATATAATATTCTAATGTTTTGAGATACTGACTTTTGGGTTTTCATTGGCTGTTGGCCAAAATCATCAACATTAAAAGAAATAAACACTCTATGTGTGAATCTATATAATATATGAGTTTCACTTTTTGAACTGAATTGCTGAAATAAATTCACTTTGGGATGATATTCTCATTTTTTAGATGTCCCTGTGTTCTTTTCTCATTGTTTTTATCATTATATAGTTTCTCTTCTCTTTTGTGTTTCTCGTTCTGTTTCTCACTAGTAAGTGAGTCTCAGTATCTGGAGCCCATCTGTGATGTTCTGTAAGGTGGTGTTGATCAGGATCTTCACACCTGCAGTGGAGAATTTCTTGTGTGTAATTTATCTGAGCTCCACATGAAAACACACAACAGGCACTTCAACTTCTGTCTCAGCACTCTTTCTTCATCACTTCTTTCATTCATCTTCTCCTTTGTCGTACTTCTGCTTCTGATTTGGCTCTTTCTACTTCTGTCGTTCTCTTCTTTACATCTTGTTGATCTTCTTGTTCTTTTAGTTCTTTTGTTTTGATTTGATGTTTTGTCTTTTACATCTACTTGTATTGTCTACTTCTAATTGTGCTCACTCTGTTACTTTTTCTTTTTGATCTTTGTTTTCTCTTTCTTCTTTTTCTACATCTGCTTTTTCTTTTCCTCATGAAGCTTCCAGCTGTTCATCTTCTTGTGTTTTCCTCCATCTTTTTGTTCTTTGCCTTCTTATTTTTATACATTTTTCTTCTTCTTTTCTTCTTTTTCTTCTTCTTCTTCTTCTAATTCTTCTTCTTACTCTAGTTGTTCTTTTCTTCTTTTTAAATTGTGTTTTTTCCATCCTCCTCTTCTTTTTCCGTCATCGTCATCATCGTCATCATCATCGTCATCATCATTGTCTTTTTCTTCTTCTAGTTGTGATTCTTTATCCTCCTCCTCTTCTTCTGTGACTTCTCCTAGTTGTGCTTCTTTTTCTTCTTCTTCCTCTTCTTCTTGTTTTTTCCTTTTTCTGCTTCATCGTCTTCTTCCAATTTTGCTTCTTTTTCCTCTCCTCCTCTTCTTTTTTCACCACCATCATCATCATCAACATCATCATCTTGTACAAACTGTGCCAATACATGTTTTGAGTCAAAATTTTCTTCTTGTTTTAAAACAAACACTGCAGCTCAGTAGTCATCTTAACAGCCAAGTCATTTCCATTAAAGTACGTAACCTCAGATCTTACTGAAAAAGACAGACAGAACGAGCCCTGTCACAAGTATCTGTAAGTATAAAAGTGAATAAAACTCTACTAAAGACATTCAGACATCAGCGGTGCTGGTAGAACAAAGCCATCTCCACCACATGCTCTCTCAGAGGTCCTGTACACACTGCGTGAGGGCGTGCAAAGCCACACACATCTGTCACATTTATACCGTCACTCATCATGTTTTGGTGGGACGCACCCAAAAGTTCACTCTTAAACGCATGCCTGCTATAAAACAGGCTCCGAGCGGCATTCTTGGGCCTGTTTGACACGATGACTGTTTTCCCTGAAAGTTTAGCGGAAAAATGTGCTCACAGTGTCCTGAGCCAAACCCTCCAGGCTAAAACTCAAGCAGACTACAGTGAGCTTTAAATCACTAAACTGAAAGAGTTTTTCAGTAACTAACATGAAGGAGTGATTAAGATCCATGACATGAGCAACGATTTAGACCACAGACATCAAGAACTCAGCTTCCAGATGCAGCAACATGTCAAAATTAAGAATGACTTATTAATAATTGATTATTATACACAATCATATCAGAATATGACCACACCATGACCACGCCCAGGATGTCACAGGTGCCACATGACAGAGTTTACTGCATGTATAAATAAGTGAGCTCACCAGTCAGTTGTAGCAGAGTTGTAACCAGCATCATGGACAAAGGATGTGATCTGACTGATGTCCATGATAACAGTGTACTGGGTGAAACATGGTGGTGGCAGCATCTCAGACACCACTAATTTTGTGTGATATTCTACAGCCACTGTAGTGAAGGTGTATTAAGAATGGACTTCTCATATACTGAGTGCCAACCTATGGCATAATAGTGGTGCCACACTGATGTGAGAGAGGTTTGAAACCCTTCATCACTACTGATGCCTGCAGACTTTGGTTGCAGACTGAATATGAACTTTCTCGGGCTGATGTGTACACACAGTCAGTGATGAACGTCCCTGGTGTGGAGCTGGGAATGTTCAGCATAGTTGAACTTGTATAGTGGCGCCTCATTTACTGCGTCTTGCCTGTGTGTGTGTGCATGTTAATCTCCATCACTCACTCAGTCTCCATGTTTGACTTTCTGCTAACTCATCCATGCTGCCACAGTGGGGGGCGGAGGGGCCTAACACACTGCCGCTCTGTACACACACCAAACAAACCAGCACAGCAGCTCCGACTGATGGATGAGGCGGCTTTTATTTTCTCTCTCCTGTGTTTACTGCTAATGAGGTGTTAATCCTGTTGATGGATTCAATGACACAATGCTGGTCACTTGTCCATATCAGACTTTAACAGGGAGATAAATAGAGATTTGTCGACTAGCCCAGACTCCACAGTTTATCACTTGGGACCACTGGTGATGTATACCTCCACCAGTTTACATTTATATCCATTCAGTTCCTAGATTACATTCCAAAGTAGAGAACCATCACTGGGGTGGAACCCTGAAGGTCAGTCTTCAGTGCATTGTCTTGTGTTAGCATACAGGCTAAGTTCAGAGTGCTTGCCGATTTTGTGGCATATCTAGATTGTATCTTTGACAAGACTTGACAACTGTTTGGAGGGTGAGATGATGCACCTCCATCTATCCTGCTTCACATTTGAAGACCTACCACCAGAAGGGCTGTAGATATTGATCCCTATTGCCACAATGACCTAAGATAGGTTTGAGATGTCCGGACACGCAAATGTGGTGTGATGCTAATGATAGTGTGGAGTCATCTCAACAGATCGGATTTGAGAAAGAAACATAATTTGTCTGCAACCTGAAGTCTAAGTGAAGCTCTAAATATCAATTAAGTTAATGAATAAAATGTCTGCTAAAGGTTTCCGTAACCATTAGTAACATATTACAACTATTTAGTCATAAGCCATAAGTGTGGTTGAGTTAGTTGTGAACCATATAGCAAAGTGTTGTAGCCAAAACTCTCCAGTACCATACATTCAGGAACTGATGGACAACAATAAAACCAGAGAGCTCCAACCTCACATCAACACATCAGACTTTGGCTACATTCACATTAAAAGCCTCATTATTCAATTCAAATATTTTGCTCAGATCAGATTTGACGGTTCACATTCATATAAGTGACCTGTATTTGTCAGTAGCCGATGTGTGATGGTGTTTAGCTCAGGAGGACAGTACACAGCTAGTGGACTGTACACAATCAGGTGGAAAAGGTGAATAAAAGCCAGCCGGCTGGTGTTTAGGCAGCTCTGTGTGTAAACAGAAGTGAATCCAGAACTGGTTTTGCACTAATTACTTGGACACAAAGACATGAAATCTAATCTGATTGGTCACATTCAAGTCACATGCTCACAAATCAGATACCTATCTGATCTTGGACCACATATGAAAGTGACTCAAATCTGATTTTAAAAGATTTGACATGTTCACACAGCCTGAAAAGATCAGATTAAGGCAAAAAAATCTGAATTGAGTCACTTTAGCCTGAAAATGTGAACATAGTCACATTAACAAGTGAAGGAAAATATTTTGCTCACAGGGAAGTACATTTTGATATTAATTGATGTAGGTTCTTGAGATTAAAGCCCCATCCTGGGCCAAGTAATCAGTCATTTGGGAGGGATAACTTTTTGGACTAATTATCCATACCTGCCAACATTTGGCTATGGGAAAGAAATACATTTTCTCAGTAAATGTTGTGTGTAATCCCAAGGGGTGAGTTCACTTACAAAAAAACATTCAAGGCTGTCGTCAACCGATTGGTGACACGAATGCCTGTCTCAATGGTGCCCCTGGGCAGTGACCAGGCTGAGTCAGTTGCATATACTCACATTGGCCTGTGGGTTGGGTTGCCAGGTACCAAGACACATATAACACACAGAAACTGAGAAATACCCATTTGATTTGTATCATAATTAGAGGGCTTACCAATCATAAAATAGGGTAACTCCTGGGAAATTGGGCAAGTTGGCAGTATGGCTATGCCCACCATAGCCTCAGAAATGGTTGACCTCTTTTACTAATGGATTTTTTGTTCATAGAAAGCAGTCAAGCATTTTCATAATTCACATTTTCTACTATCATAGGGACATTTGGTCCTAATGAAGAACTAAAAACATGGCCCAGCCTACTCTCGGGTGCTGTTTCAGGCCTCTCATGCAGGCAGCAGTCTGTCCCCACTCTCTGAGGACAGATACATTGCGTTGCTCCAGGACAAATAAGCCTTATGCTCCGAGCTGTTTGCAGCTGTATTTATCTTTGGCTTTCTGATTTTGGAGCCAACAGCTTGTTTAGGAGTGTTTCAGCTCGGGCCTGCTGGGGCCTTTGGAGTCCTGTGGTATTTGTTGCACTTTTCTACAAGTGTCTGAGCCCAATGGTAAAGGCTAATAGACAGAAGTGTTTTGATTTATTTATAGCCTGCCTTGATTTGGCTCCTTATGTCAATAATGTTCAGCGGTCACTGCTGGGAACTTCTTATCACAACCATCGTTTACAACCCGCTCTGTCTGTGTGCCAGCACTGCCATGCGAGTTTATTTTTTTGAGATAATTATAAACCCTTGCTGTTGTTTCAGTCATGCCAGTGCCATGTTTGACTAAAAATGTTCTATTTAGGTTTTCTGGCAGGTGCTCATCTCCAAAAGGCCACCCAGGTGGAAATTTAATTGCTCAAAAGTGAGACAAAAGGGAGACATGAGATACTTTTACATGAGAAGTTATAATATAGATGTACAGCATCATTACTAAGAAGGCTCTTAGTCCTGGATGTGAAATGGTTGAGTTCATATTGAGATTCTGGTGTTTAGTAAACATCAGCATTACTATCTTGGCTTAAATCTGAATGCATTCTGATTGAAAATGGAATTAAAACTCATTTGTTTTTGTGAGATCTTGTTGTGTAGAAAAAACTACTGAGATGTTATGGAGATCTTTTTTATTTCCTTTCTCTGGGCAGCTAAGAACAGTGTCACAATGTCCATGTTCTTCAATAAAATAAGTTAGAATATCACTAACTTTACTTTCACTTTCAAAAAACATTTGGGGCTGGCACTGAAACATTGAGGACCTAAGGCTTGAATGCCCATCCAAATGGTGTCTCTGGGCAATGATAAGTAACGTAATGTGGGTGCATTTGCATTTACTCATCTCCAACATTTGGTTGGGTTGCCAGGTACTACGACACATATCCCACACTGAAAAGTCAAAGTTGCTCATTCTGCCCATTCCAGCTTGTTGACTATGAGAACTAACTGCTCTCTAACTTTTAATATATCCCAGACCTCATTATGTCCACTCATCTGTGAGTGGACATAATGTTTTGGATTTTGGGACTTTCTAATAAAGCTGTGGCTGATATAGTTTTTGAGTATTCTGCCTTAATAATAATGCAAAAGCATTATTTCTCTCATGTGAAGTGATGTATTATCATTGCACTTTGTAACAAAACCACAAAAAACACTTATAACTGAACTCTGGATCTGAGGCTAATGAGCCATCATTGCATCACATTTCCAAGTTCAAGGCCAAGGGAAATGCTCAGTAATGTGGAATGGCTGTGAAATCTTTTTGGGTTACGTTACTTGTGCATCTTGCCAGTTATGCAGTAAAGCCAGTGAAGTAGATGCAGCATCTTTTCAGACTCTTAATTTCGTGTCTTGTCTTTGTTGCGTATGGCAAGGTCACCAGGCATCCTGGCTTTATGGGGACCGTGTCTGCTTTTAGTGACCTGATCCCAG
>BRDA01016986.1:0-7500 GCA_036984385.1 Crenuchus spilurus | reverse complement strand
ATTCCACTCGCTGTGTTTGGAGAACGAAGAATGATGAGTACCATCCCTAAAACACCATCCCTACTGTGAAGCATGGGGATGGAAGCATCATGTTTTGGGGGTGTTTTTCTGCACATGGGACAGGACGACTGCACTGTATTAAGGAGAGAATGACCGGGGCCATGTATTGCGAGATTTTGGGGAACAACCTCCTTCCCTCAGTTAGAGCATTGAAGATGGGTCGTGGCCAACATGACAATGACCCAAAGCACACAGCCAGGATAACCAAGGAGTGGCTCTGTAAGAAGCATATCAAGGTTTTGTAGTGGCATAGCCAGTCTCCAGACCTAAACCCTATAGAAAATCTTTGGAGGGAGCTCAAACTCCGTGTTTCTCAGCAACAGCCCAGAAACCTGGCTGATCTAGAGAAGATCTGTGTGGAGGAATGGGCCACAATCCCTGCTGCAGTGTGTGCAAACCTGGTGAAAAACTACAGGAAACATTTGACCTCTGTAATTGCAAACAAAGGCTAATATTAACATTGAATTTCACAGGTGTTCAAATACTTATTTGCAGCAGGAACACACAAATACATTATTAAAAAATCATACATTGTGATTTCTGGATTTTTTCTTTTAGATTATGTCTCTCACAGTGGACATGCACCTAAGATGAAAATTTCAGACCCCTCCATGATTTCTAAGTGGGAGAACTTGCACATTTGCAGGGTGTTCAAATACTTATTTTCCTCACTATATATATATATAAGTAAGTAAAAAAGCACTTTTTAAGTTATTTTTTATATGTGTAAGTTATTTTTGTTAAAATAAATACAAATGATTAATGTCATTTTAATATACTACTAATCAACTGTAGTACAATATACTATCAACTGCATCAATTGTGTTAAATATTGAAATGACGTTACATCTGGTGACTTGACTAGGACTCAAAATTTAAGACTTGGGACTTGTCTCAAGACTCGCTTGTATTGACTTGGGACTTGGGACTTCATTGTCAAGACTTGGGACTTACTTGTTACTTGTAAACTTAGTGACTTGTTCCCATGTCTACTAATTACAGTGTGGGCATAGTCTTAACATGTGTGATTGACATACCTTTATGACTAGTATCTAAGGACTAGTTAGCAGATCAGTGTTAGCCATTTCTCAGCAAACTCACCAAAGAGAGCAAAAGAGAAACACAGCAGCTCTTAGCACCACCATAGCTGAACTGAACTGGCTAAACTGTCTGCAACTGTCATATGCCTCCTCTATGCGTTTGGCCAAAGAGAGAGGGTGTCACCCTTCATGGTTTTTTTTTAAACATAAAAAAATTAATATGTATTTTAAGTCTTTATGTGTATATGTATTGGGGGTAAATTAACTTCCTGGTTCATCCACTCTCTTGGTTGGACAGAAATATCACCCCATCAGAAAAGCAGAAGCCAATCAATGACATGTTTACATAAGCTACTCAAAAAGCAATAGAAATTTAGCTAATCACCGTCCTCAAATCTGTTGCCTTCATTTATGGCACTCAGCAGACTTGATCAGTGGTTTTATTCACATTTGACAGTATTAAGATGTAATACCTGTCTCTAGAAAAGCCTGATATTTAGTCTTAGTGTTTTTGCACATTTTATTGGTAATCTTTTTTGTAGTTTTTAGTTTACTTTTGACCCAATTACCACCCCCATATAGTAGTAGCCAATCGACCCACCCATGCACTAGGACTCTCCCATTCACATGTAATGTCTCTGACTCTAGGAGGGTGAAGACTAACACAGGCCTCCTCTGATGTATGTGAAGTGAGGCTCTGCATCTTTCCAAACTGCTGTTGATATATCATCACTGGATGGCCAATGTGCTCAGAGGAAAGCGCAAGATCCCCAGCTCTGTTACATCAGCTAACGGACACCTGAGCCAGCAGACATTAGTTATTAGTGATGGGGAGAGAGCGCCATCTACCCACACAGAGAGAACAAAATTTAGCTGTTTCAGGCCCTGGCTGCTGATGGTCATTTGGTAATCTAATGATACCATTTTTCCATTGATCGATACCAATGCCCATCTATATTGATAAGCAGTCTCTTGTTATTGGTAAGAATATAAGAGGAGGGTTAAGCTGCTGGGTAGGTTGTGCACCCATGGGGTTCCATTTCTCTTCCAAAGCCTCTAAACTACCCAGAGTGCATAAGAAACAATGTATCTCAGCTGGGCACATTGTGAACAAGCTGGAAAATAGTTTCAGTGGAAGAAAAGTTTGAACGTCATTCAAGATTCAGAGTGCTTTTGGGAATGGAGCCGAGACAGGTGTCCAGTCCAAGCACCTGGACTTCATACAGGCTAAGACAGTTTTGCTAAAGCGCTCAACAAAGACATGTGAATGATTCCTCTGTCTGTGAGTGTTGAGGGAGGTGGGGTTCATACATCTGTTTCTACGTCCAAGAACATCCTGCTCCAAGTCTTCAACCATTTCCTCATCTCAGCTCAACACCCCCTGCTGATGCTTCTATTCATTCCAGACCAGATTCCACCACCACTAGTGCTCTTGACCAACTTACATCCTCCCACAGGTCGCTGCTGACACTTTCTTGCCCTTGCAGATGTACCAATCATAATTTGGCTTGTCTATGTGTGAAGGAGTACTCCATAATACAGTAGAGCTAGCATTCATTCAGAGCCCACTGCCCATTTATTCCCAGAGGATGTGACCTTCTTGTACTTTAAAATGAAGATACAATAGGAGGCAGACTGGAGGACAATGGGGACTATTTCAAAAGTCTATGTGGCTTATTTTGTGGGAAACTGCTTCATTTTAGGGTTTCAAATGGGCCTAAAGTCACTTTTTTCCAATGCTACCTTTGGTCAAAAATGACACAATTTTCCCCTTTACCCCAAATGTAGTCAGCCGTCCTGGATGTGTTTGGTGTCCTTCTTTAGTTTTGCACTGAAGCTAAGATGCTAATATACGTAGCTAACCACCAGTGTAACCTTGAATCTTATAGTAAGCCACCAACTTGGAAACAAAGGAAACTTTCTTCATTTTCTTGACATTTTCTCGCAATATAAAGTCTGGCTGGTCTTTTCTGGCGTTGCTCTGTTTAGTTCTGACAACAAAAAGAATAGAATGTCCCATCAATTAGCATTGTGGTGTAGGTCTTGTTTGAAAACTATACACTGATCATCCATAACATAACATTAAAACCACCTCCTTGTATCTACACTTATTGTCCATTTTAGCTCCACTGACCATACAGGAGCACTTTGTAGTTCTACAATTTCAGACTGTAGTTCATCTGTTTCTCTGTATACATTGTTGTTCTTCAGGACCACCACAGAATCAGTGGATCATTTTCAGTGACACTGATGTGGCGGTGGTGAGTTAGAGTGGGTCAGACACAGCAGAGTTCACATAAGTGTCACTACTGGAGCGAAAGTAGTAACCAACAAGCCAACAGACTTAGGACTAGAGAACCAACATAAACTGTGCTGAGCTGCTGTCTCTGACTTTACATCTACAAGGTGGACCAACAAGGTAGGTGTGTCTAGTGAGGACAGTGAGTGGACTGCACAACACTCTAACAGGGTTACCAGATCTGAGATAATGAAAAAGAGGACATCTCAGCGCGGGGGGTGGGGGAGGGAGGGTGTATTATGTATGACATGTTTAAATACAAAGACATTTCAAAAAAGTTGTAGACTAGGCATATGGCTGATACTTATATGAAAAAGGGTTGTATTGGCTCTTAAAAACACTAACATGCAGAAAAAGCACTGGCCTTAAAGGCTATTTGAACATATTTGAATATTTCAAATATGCAAAAACTAAATTATATAGTTCTATGACATTCTATGCTGAATGTCATGTAAATGTATAATTTTGTTTGGTTCTTTTAATTTCAAGTAATTTATTTTGCACACCACCATTCTTCCTATGAAAATGCTGACTGAGCAGAAGGAATATTTTCAGTGCCCCATGATTGTTGCCATCAGTAGACACATCACAGTAAGGAATATGGAAGTGCTTCTACAGCAGGGGTCGGCAACCTTTAACATTTAAAGAGTCATTTGGACTTGGTTTCCACATTAAAGAAAACACTGGGAGCCGCAAATACTTATTGATAGGGATGTCCCTATCCGATCTCAAAGATCGGAATCGGGCCGATCACGGCATTTTTTCACTGATCGGTATCGGCTTTTCTGATCGGATTTTGACACTAGTGGGCGCTGTTTGGCTTCCAATTTCTGTCCACGTTTCACTATTGAATAGTCTCAGTTTTTGGAGCCCGCCAATGGGAATTGGGTTAAGCGTGACAAGCGGCAAAGTCCTCCATTCTGATGTGAATACTGTAAGCTTCGGGGAACGTGGCAGCCAATCACAGTACGGAGGCGGGCTTTAGCGCTGGCCGAGAGGCGGAATGAATGTTTGCGTATCACTACGTTGGCTTTTGGATTTTATCTCATTAATCGTGACTAATATGTCTGATATTTGATCACATTGATCATGTGATGTGTATGAGAGGTTTGTGTGCAGTAACGTTAATAGCAGCAGGTAGGAAGCAAAGTTTTGTTCATTTAACATTTGTAAACAAGTATTTTATTGTACTTTATGGAAATATATCACATATAAGCTTTTTTTAATAACTTAAGTAGTGTATTTTAGCTTTAATATTAGACCAGAGATCCACAGTTATGATGTGTGAATTGTTTTGTTTTGTATGTAAATCTTTGTTTGTTACCTCTTATAGTAATTGTTCCGTTCCACCTTAAATACTATAGCAGTTACTGTAGGCAGCTTGAGCCGCCTCACTGTTACTGCTGCACTGTTTAAGGTAGAACGGAACAATTCCAAACTTAAGCGTCATGCATTCAGTCTTTCAGTCTATTTATCCGCTTTAACACACATTTTATTCACACTTAAGTGTTTTATACGCAGCTGATGAGCTCAGCTATATACACTAAACGCTAAAATATGCATCAAATGTTAAACTCTTCATATCACAGATATACTATTATCTAGTACTATCTATTATATTAGTATTATCTAGTTCTTATCTAGAAAATAGAAGTATCGGTTTGAGACTCGGTATCGGGAGACACTAAAAAATTACTGACTCGGATCAGATCGGGAACAGAAAAAACGTGATCGAGACATCCCTAGTATTTACAGTGAAAAAACACACAAAATTAAAGATGAATTTGACTAACTGCATTATTACCGTTTCAAAATTTAATGTTTCAAAATAATATTGTTATTGTGAATTTTTTGGCCACAGAAATCATGTAGTGAAAATCTGAGGTCAGCCCTAGCCTAGAGCAACCTTCTCAGCAGGTCCCTAGAAATACACTGGATGGGTCACTAGCCTTTGTCGGGGAAGCATAACAGCAGAGCTGAGAAAATGAAACTGTTGTCCTAGTTCCTGCTATTCCTCTTAATAGACTGTTTCGAAATTGACAATGACTTTTGCCTCTCAGGCAAAACAGGAAGGTTATATAAGAAGGTCAAAGTTACTTTATCATACAAAGGGAAGAGGATGCCATGCCACTGCTTCCTATAGCATATTAAGCTGAAACAGGCACTATTCATGGTATTTTGCCTCTTTTTAATCCAACGTTAATTTTGTTATTTTTAAATAATTCTCAAGGGCAGTTTCTACCTGTGGTCCATATGTCCAGCACGTACACATGTAGATCTATAAACAGCTTAGAGAAATGAGTTTTAAACCTAAGCACCTCACCTTTCCTTTGAGCTAGATCAAGCTTCGGTTATGTTATGAGGTGAAGAAAAAACAACCGAGCAACAGGACAATACCTGGGTATACTGTGCTATAAAAATACCTTCTTCAAAGCAAGGCAACAGGACTGGTACGTGTATAGAACAGACTGACGGCATAACATTCAAATCAACTCATATTTCATTCATCTAAAGCACTGACAACTGCCTTAACACAGCCTGACAGACAGCTAAATTCAACTGTGTGATAATATGAGAAGTCATGTAGCTAAAGAGAAGTGTTTCACTGGACTTATCAAAGATCAGATCCGTCACCTCGTGTGCATGTGATCATCACTGAAATTTACAGGCAAATGCTGAGCTTAGAGCTTACAAGTTAAAGCATATAGTCAGAAATGCTAGCATTGCTGTGTTGATGTGACTCGTAGCATAAAAAACCATAAGCAGAATTTACTTTTAAGATTACACTTAATTATTCTGTAAGGTTAGTATGTTGAAGAAAAATACCTTATTTGCTTACCTTGTTACCCAACGGTTTTCCTTAATACACTTTTCCCCTTAAGTAATTCCCTTTGGATAATTTAATGGTAGCAAAACAATCTAAGGTTCAAAAGGCTGAGTTTTCAGAAAATCCTCTAGACCAGGAGTTCCCAATCTTTTCAGTCAATGACCACTTAACACAGCAACTCTAGTAACAAAATGTAGCAAAAAAAGTAGCAAAATGTTTCCCCTTAGTTAAGTGAAATATCTGAGGTTTTTTTTTTAAACATCCTTAATGCCATTAGGAAAGTAATGGCCTTGGGTACCTTACTTTTTTTTTTTAATGTTACCAATACAATGCCGTCAATGTGACAGAAAACACACCACTTTTTAAATATCACAAAGTTGTCGTCAAGAAACTGTTAATCCTAATTGGACACTTTTGTTCTCAAACCCTTAAAATGAGAATTTTTCCAGCTGACATCTGATCAAGCATTTAAAGCTGATTTCATTCCTATATAGGTACCAGGCATTGGACTGGTGCCATCTCTTGTTATAGATAAAGAATGGTCAAAATGATTTACATCGGTTGGCTTTTCAACACTCTCACAATCTCATACGTACATACATACACATACATACACACGTTACACTTATATAGCCCAATTCTAGACACCTAAGGACGTTTTACAATCAACACACTCCTTATGCACACACTCCGGTGAGAAGCGCCAGTCAATCGCGCACAGCGTACTCTCAACTGGAAATGACTGTCCACCTGGAGGACTGCATCGACCACTAGGGGGATCACCCAAGACACAGCGCCAACCATATCTGGGCATACATACACACACACACACATTTATGCACACACATTAAACTCCGCTCAGATGGGGAATCAAACCCAAGACCTCAGCGCTAAGAGGCGAACAGGCTAACCACTAAGCCACCGTGCCACTCTCACAATCTCATTTAGAACTTGCCATGGATGCACACAGCACAGCAAAATTCTTAGGTCTTTTGAACATAACACAACAGACAACCATTAATGTCCAAATAGCTGCAACACAAGTGAGTACACCTCACAGTGAAAATGTCCCAATAGTACTTCAGCAATGCTGCAGCACCTGAACCAAAAGCATCCTCACATGAACTGCACTTCAAGCGGACTCTAAGCCTCTACAAGGTAACATATTTTTACGATTGCTACAGTGAGGAAAATAAGTATTTGAACACCCTGTGAATTTGCAAGTTCTCCCACTTATAAATCATGGAGGGGTCTGAAATGTTCATCTTAGGTGC
>BRDA01016984.1:0-10026 GCA_036984385.1 Crenuchus spilurus | reverse complement strand
GTAAACATGCACATGCGTATTTGAACGGGGGAGTTGAGAACTTTTTGATGGGTTCAGCCTCGTCACACCCCTTAGCTGTTTACTGCCTATGAGACCGGAGATGTTTCAACAGGTTTTTTCATGACTGAGAGAAAAACAAAGTACTGTTGGTAGAGCTGGCAACTCGGTTGAGTAACGACATGCTCACAGTGTGTTTCATCATTCAGAGGCAAGGAGATGCTGTGCTGGGATTTATTTAACACTGGGCTTTTAATGCTGATGTACAACCAGCTCCTGCTTTCCTTTTATCTTCTGTAAAAAACTGTACTAGTGCATCTAAAAATAAGTTCATTTTTGTTAATCATTTAATTCAAAAAGGTAAACTGTCAGATTTTATATTCATTACATGTAAAGTGACATTTCTGTTTTACTGTTGATCAGTTCTTCATAACCAAACAATGCATAAAACCTTCCTGGAGGTACTTTTTGCCAACACAACAGTTTGAAGAACCCCTAAAATAGGGTGACCAGATCGGAGATGACGAAAAAGTGAACACTTCAGCAGGTTTTTTTTTTTTGTGCTTGAACATAAATTGTATTATTATGAATAAATATTGACAAATTGATTTATATTTTATTAATTGCTAGTTACTATTAATATACTATTAACTATACAATTAATTGTGATTAATAAAATTAATATTAATCATTAATAAAATATTAATAAATTATTACATATTATTCAAATTAATAAACTGTTAAAAGCATGTAGCATAAAATTATCACCCAATCCTTTTCAGTCAATTTCACTTCAGCTCATTAACACCAGTGTTACACTTATGTTTGGAATATACAGTCAATAAACCTCATTTACACATAATTATACCTCATTTTTGAACAAAAATAAGCAGAAATTCTGAATTATTTTGATAATAGTTCAACTTGGAGGCATGTAAATAGATGGCTTATGACAGACGGATAGACACGCACACAGACTCAAATGTTAATGTTTATGAATTTTATTATTAAGCCTCTGATATTAAATTGTCTAGCTGATGTGACACGGACAGTACAAACGCTCAACATGTAAACAACTTACATTTGAAAATGGATGCTGTTTGATGGAGTGACAGCGGCAACAGCCAATCGCATGTTAGCAAGAAACGGCAGAGCCCATCGGTGATCTTGTAGGCGGCCTAAAGGGAAACCGGCTTTGATTTCTGCTGGGTCCTAATGCTCGCCCAAGTACATTTAATATAGCGTAACATCTCACTCATGCGAACCAAACGGAATAGTGGGAGGGTGAGACTAGTTTGTGAGCGAAATGCTTCTCGAGTAAAACAAAATCCCGGAAGTTTGTGAAATTCCGCCCAGACATGTTTTTTAAGTCTCAAAAAGAGGCCATGTCTGCGTAAAAGAGGACGTCTGGTCACCATACCTAAAATAAATTCCATTAATTTTGTGTTTTGTACCCATGGGATTAATAAATACAGTCATATCGGTCAAAATACCTAATAACTGCGCCTCATAGAGGTTAACTGGTGCTATGCGCTGAGTTGATTGCTCTGTACCACTTGCTGGAGTCATTGTTCCTCTCTGGCATCAATGGGCACCACCGTTATGCTGTTGGGAGACACTCTAAGTACATTCTAGATACAGCAGCTCTAGAACTTCCCACAAAGTTAGTGGTTTCTGAGATTCTAGCATCCTTCAACTGGTACACAATGATCATCATCCTTCTTTGCCCATGATAATGGTTTTGCACTCTGCTACAGCTGATTGTTGTGTTCACTTGTTGTGCATCCGTGATGTCCTGAGCAAAGTTGATTCCAAACCAGAGGTCTTAATAATATTCTGATTTGACTGTCTGCATATATAGAAATAATCAAAATCAATCTTTCAGGTGATTTGTTTTACTTTTATGTGTGATCTTCCATCCTAGCTTGCAGCTTATTAACGGAACGTTTAATCCTGATTTCATCACAGCATCTGGTTGACTAGATGGTGTGACTGGCGAAGATCACAACCATTGTACAAAAACATTGACGTCATGCTTTGTGTTGTGTTCACCACCCTTGAATGACTAATTTGTGAACGTCATCAAAAATTTCCTTGGGCTACACCTCGGGATTGATCTGAAAAAGAGCCACAGTTGTGTTTTCTAAAGCAAAATAAACAGTAACACTATCCGTATATCATGTAACTCTGCAGAGAGGAAAGGAAATGAGCAGTATTTCACTAAGCACTTGCATGACTGGATATACGATCTCAACAAAGACTGCTTTAACAGAGCACAAAGTGTACTAAGAGAAGAGCTTCTGATGCCTATCTGAGGATGATGGCCTTGTTTGGGTGTCTATTACTGCTAGAACCACCCAGTTAGCAGGGCTAGATACGGTTTCTAAGCATTGTATCTGATTAGCCTTGAATTTCAACTTGTAGTGCAGTGTTTTTCTCTGGAGGGCTAAGATAGAAGTTAGCTACTGTCCGTACATGTGGCCAAGCTGCATGCCGGTTGCTAATCTCCCTCAAAAGATTGACTCCAGGGAGATTAGAGTGGCTTATTCATTTTGTTCTCTGGGCTAGAACTAAAGCTAGTGTTTTTGTTCTCCTTCTGTTGTTGCTGTTGGTGTCAGAAAGGAACACATTGCTCCTCTGTAGGGCTTCTGTAGCTCCTCTGCAGTGGTTTGGAATGTATGGCCTCAGTGCGGTCGGTGCCTGGGCCTGAGCAGGCTGATGTTAACAGCCTGATAATGGAGCTGTGCCCAATGCTGATGCATCAGAAACAGATTCAGTCTGACAGCAGGATCATTACTGCTCCTGTTGTGGCAGCTTGCTACAACACTACTGTTAAAGCATGTGCACATAATGCGACTTCCATTTAGATTAATCACACGTAATGGGGATGCTCATGCCAACACCCTGGCAATGTTTAGTGACAAATATAAAAAATATCCAAGGCCTAAAGTTGCATAGGTTTACTTTCAGGGCCAGTTTCCTGGACATGAATTGAGCATAGCCAGTAATGCCAGTGGTGATTCACCATTGGAAAAACTTTAGTCAAGGTTAAGGATGAATCTGAGCTCTTTATAGTTTGGAATGGACCATAATATAAAAAAGTGTATAGGGCTTTTTTCCCTTACCCAGATCAAGCTTAAAACTAAACCTTTCAGATACTGATTCATCATTGACATTGGATTTCATGCTAGACTTAATCCATCTCTGGGAAACCAGCCATAAAAGTTTGACGACATCTAATGATTTCCAAACGATTCATTTGGATATAGCTTATGTTAAGTGGAAACTCTTTGGAATTATAACTAGCTGCTTACAATGCTCCTGCCATTTGTTGCCCCCTGGCAGCACATCTGTGTTACGATTGATGTGGGTTTTTTCCCTGTGTGGTTAGAAAGGCTCTCCAGTGGACAGGCAGGCTAATGGAGTAACACAATGCTCTTAGTCTTTCATGTAGGGCTATCTTCACCTATCCACTGTTAATTGCATGCAGATTTCCTGAAATGGAATTTTTTCAAAACAAGACAACAGAGTATCCCAGAAGGTGATCTTGCCATAGTAAGTTGGCAGTGCTCATGTGCGATTTTTCATACCAGCAACAGGTTATGCACACAAAATTCCATGAGATCCAGAGATGGTGCTCTCTGTTAGCTACTGGGTTTCTGAATGCAGCTGTGTGCAGTTAATTGTGCAGAATTTGAAATTTGGACTAGTCTAGATAATTCTAATTAGGAGGATTAATTGTTTTAATTTTAATTAGTCAGAAAATTAATCGTTTTTGTCAAGCTCTCAATTTAAGAGAGTGCGATTTTCAAGTTGCAAGCGATGATATTGGTTGGTTCTGTCTTTCCTTCCCTCCCTTTCTTCCATTCTTCTTGCAATTTCCTTCTTTTCCTCTTTCCATTTCTCTTTCCTCCCTCCATTTCCTTTCCTTTCCTTACTTCACTCTCTCAATTTCCCTCCTTGCTTCCCTCACTTCCTTCCCTTTTCCATTTCCCTTCCTTTCCTTTTTCAGTTTCCCTTATTTCCCTTGCTTCCCTCACATACTTCACTCTCTCAATTTCCCTTGCTTCCCTCACATACTTCCCTTTTTCAATTTCCCTTGCTTCCCTCACATACTTCCCTTTTTCAATTTCCCTTGCTTCCCTCACTTCCTTCCCTTTTTCTATTTCCCTTCCTTCCCTCCCTCCATTTCCCTTCCTTCCTTCCTTCCCTCACTTCCTTTTCTTTTTCCAGTTCCCTTCTTTCTTTGTAGGTAAACAGTGGGTATTCTCATCATCTTAGCAAAAATAAACAAACCAAAAGCAGGCCTGAACCTCAATTTTAACATTTAATTCACATTCACAATATTGGACTGTTTTACCCAAATTGTTCAGCCCTAATTCAAATAAATTTACAAAGTCTCTTCATTGAAGTCAAAGTTCAGAATTCAGTTTATTTCCTTATAGTGATGGGCAGGACATGATGATATTCATTTGGATTTGACTAATTAGTTTGTGTGATGGTGAACTGTTTGTGTTGTTGTGCCACGATAGCACAGAATGACAGATGGAGCGGGAAAACATGCTGTGATATGATTGGTTAATTTTATTTTTTCCTCACCATGGGTACATTGTGACATGAACAAACGTCAGAATGTGTTTTAGAAGCAGCAGAACTGCACAGATTAGAGAGAAGCAAGAACTTTCTTTTTTTATAATATGGCACAATCGGTCATAATGTGACCAAGCACCATTTATGATCGTATTCTAAATGTCATTTGTCATCTTGTGGATTCTGGTAGTAGTCACTTATTGGGTGGCCTTATGTTAATGTGTTACTGAATATCTGCACCAAATTATTCATCACCGTGATCGTGGTATTTTAAACCTGTCTACTTGATCAATTACATTTAATCAAGTATTTGTTTTATTTTTTTATATTTACTGCATAATTTCTTGTAAGAAAAATCACTAGAATTTAGTTTAAAATGCCCAAAATGTAGCATTTTAGAAAATACTGATATGCTTAAGTATTACAATTACAGTTAAAAAATGTATATAAAATCTATGATCTTACAATATCATAGTATTTTACAATGTTATATCGTAACCTCTGTATGATGAAGCATCGTATCGGCAGGTTCTTGCTAATACACAGCCCTAAAAGACTTTGCTGATACCAGCATATGGACGAGTCCTCCTTTGGACTGGCTTTATATGTACATGTCTGCTCAGAATTGAGATGGAAGCCTATACAGTACCAGTTAGAAGCATACAAATCTTCACTTTATGTGAAATAGACTTGCTTATGTATGACTGGCATGTTTATAAACCTATTAGTTTACCTGTAAAAGTAACTAACCTCTTATAACACTGGATGAAAGTAACGTCATAATAAGTATATAGTGTCTGAAGCTTAAAAACGAGTCAGTTTTGAGATGGCTTAACTCTATTCTTTTTTTAGCTACATTAGCATGCAACTGAAGAAGCAAACTTCAAACACTCAACACTGGCTACAATTGATGTGAAGTGATAATTGGCTGCTTCACAAGTATATACACCACTTTTCACAAAGGTGATACTTGTAAGAGCTCAGTTTCTTGCGGAGACCTCAGCGGAAGCTCACCTGCTCTCTAATGTTAAGCCAGAAGACTGCGATCAATCACAGTCACTGTAGCTAGAGAATTTTGTGTCACAGCAGCTCTACAGCTCTACAGAGCTCTTCTACAGTGCAGAGCTGGGAATAGAGATTGTGGCCTGTTAGGCTCAGCAGGGCTCTGCTTGACCCTGTGGCAGTGCTTCTGCTTCTCTGAGCCACTGTGAGTGGGCCAGGTGCTCTTCATTAGCCCTCTCAGCCTGGGCCACCTGCAAAGGTTCCACTTCCTCTTTCCGTCAGTCAACAGGACAACCACTATAAACAACGGGCACAAAAAAAAAAAAAAAGAGATTTTCATCATGCATAGCTGAATGTTACTGTGGAATTACATACAAATCACAAAAACAACAAGGATGCTGTTTACAAGAGTCTGAAAAATGTCTGCCTGAAATACAACCACCTGGCATGCCAAATCAGACAGTGCAGATCATCTGTGATGAGGGAAGATTCCCAAGATAAAGCAGATTCATTTTGGCAGCAAACATCTGAATAGTATCAAGGGCTTTAATCCATTCAGCCAGGGATAAAGTGCTGTATGTTTTTCATTGATAACGATTGCGATCTTATATTCAAAGCAGGGCTTGTATGAGTGCTTGAAATCCTTGAAAATTCTTGAATTTTTGTTGTATTTTCCAGGTTCGAAAGGTGCTTGAATTTTGAATAAAGTGCTTCAAATTGTAACTTTCTTTCATAACAAATAGCTATCTGACTGAATAGTTCCCTTATTAGATGGAGAAATGAAATAAGTTGAAGAGCCTAAAAACTGCAGAAAACTGTAAAAAACAAGAAATGTATGGCTTTTCCTTTAATTTCTGATCTATTTACTGTTACCAAACACAATTCTGGTTGTTTGTAGTTTACTATTAAATGGCTCAAAGCTGAACAACCCATCTGAGCTAACTGTAATTTTTATTCATCTTAACTGGTCATATTTTTTTTTATAGTATAAGCTTTAGATTTTGATTAAATTTTGGCCTTTAATAACCTTTTTAATTTGGCTTATTGTATATCAAATTTGTAGCCGTACCAAAGACTTAATTTACGCATGACTTCGTAAACCCATTATATGGTGATAGGTTGCTTACTCTAAATTACTTAAAATTTTAATTGCACTAGGCTTTAAAAAAATAATTGTTGACTTGAGATGAAAGTACTAGTTTCAGTCCACATTCATCTGCCTGTAGAATTGTGAATATATATGCTAGTAAATAAGCAATTTTTTGTTTGCGAGCCTCATGAACACAGGCCTTTTAAAAATAGAGTAATGCAGGTTATCTAAACTTGGCAATAATTAGCCCGATTTATCGATGAAACATCACATTATGTTTACGTTATTTTACATTATAAAGGTTCTTCATGCTCATGTACAGAAAAAACTGCAACTGGAGCTAGCATGCCCTCAGCTCTGTTAGCGCCAAATGCTAATACACCACCTTATAAACTTCATGATGCAAACGAGTAGAGGGTTTTTGAGTACTGTTACATTTACATAAAAAATGTGAATAATTGATGTCTGGCTAAATAAGCTTATTTTGTGTAAATGTTAGCTTACTACTGTGCAAGCCAGCCAAATACATCAATGAAGCTGTATTAGCATTTTAATAACAAGGAAAGTGTTGTTCTTCTAGAAGTCAATAAAATGTCACTATATGATGATGATTTGTTATCTTTGCGATGTCCTCACATTTGAATACTACCTATTTTGAAATGGTATCCACAAAAGGCAACAATACAAACAGTATTGAAATGCCTAAGAAACAAACCAATAATGAGCTGTACACAAGAAACACCATTTAACTGTGCTGTTGACTTGACCATAGCTTGGTTAGACCAGCAGTCTTAGTCAGACTAATATAGAGCCATTGGTGATGCTCATATCAGCTCATAGCAGCAGTCAGTCAGGAGATGTCTGAGTAATGGTGCGTGCAAACAGGTGAGGTTCACTGCTAATCCTGGCATTAGGATTTTCCTGTGTGTTGTATGGTGTGGTGGTCTGGGCTCAGAGATGGTGACGGCGTGTCTGAATGGAGGACAGCGAGTCATGAGCTCAGACACTTTTCTTAGGAAGGAAAAATCACACTTGGAATGTGGTTTCACCATGAAAACAGCAGTGCACTGAGTAGAGCTCAGATTTTTGGATGCTTCTCAGAATTGAGGGTGTCAGCAGTGATTTTTTTTAACCTTTTTGTTCTGTAAAGGGGATAAATGGAATAATTTTCATCCATTACTATTTTCTTGTTAAATCCTCCTTTTGAAGAGCAGAAAAAAACATAAACAGACAGTGATCATGTGTTTATATCCTGGGTAAGGGCACAAGTCAGGCATCCTATATAGACATATAGACTATAATAAGTTACTAAACATTAGTTTAGTGACTTTGCATTATTTGTAAACTGTTTTGCAGGTTTAAGGTTCTTCGGACTTTGATAGGAGTCTTCATACTTGCATCTTGCAAAAAAATGAAAAAAAAAAATTTACTGTCCAGACAATAATGTTGCTTGACAAATATGGCGTGAGATGCAATTTGTCTTGGGGGTGTTGCAAACCTGGTCAGGTACATCAAAAATTTGAAAGGATGCTTTGCATAGAAATGTAAAGTTCTATGTTCTGTAGTACGGATGTGGTGACTGTGTGGCGGTGTTTAGCTTACATTGTATCAGGATGGGCATATATGGGGGATTAGTTGAATTGGTCAGAAAATATCTACATGTATGTAACTTCCTGAGAGGATAACTGAGATCAGCAAAAAGATATGAATTTAGTTTTGATTCCAATGTGTTGATGGTCAGACGTGGGTGGTGTTACTGGACAGGTCAACTGAATACAGATGCTTACTGTACTCTGAACTGTGCTGCTTTGTATTTTGTTTGTGTTGAGACATTGTCCACCACAGATCCGACCGCCACTCTCAACTCCCACTTAATTTGGAATAGGCCTAGCATACAGGTTAATGATACAAGAAAATTGCTAAAAGATTTTCTTATTTTTGTTAAATCTCCCACAGATATGGTAAATAGTTTAGTGTATGTATATTTGCTTTTAATGTAAGCAATTTTTGATACATATATAAAACTAGTTTTAGTTCAACAACTCTTTAAAACCAAATACTTTTAATTTCTTAATCTAATTAATGCAGTTGATCCTCTTTAAAGGGTCCATATGGAAAACATTTTAGTTTTTTTTCATAAATGTGATTATGACCATAATATTGTAGTAATGTGTACAGCAGTAGCAAAAATGTAATATTTGTAATTCATTCTTTTCATATCATCACAGGAACCTCTAATTTTACCCCTACAGTCTACAGGAGCTCTGTTTCCATTCACATTAAAGTGTTTCAGCCCAGGATGCTTTTTAAACCAGGTATAATCAATTTGCGCCAATCAGGAGAAAGATAATTTGCATCCATCTGCCTTAAAGGCATGTAACAAAAACAGCCGATTTAATTCTCAGAGGTTGGGAACCTAAAGCGGTTCAAGTATAACCTCATTCCAAAGAGCTCTTTTTGGATCCAGCTTTATTTTTAAGAGTAGACAGATTGCTGCATTTACTAAAAGCATCTGAAGTATCCGCATGCTTCAGAAAAAGGAAGCCGTTCTAGCATCATTACACTGAATACCGTTGTATATTAGAATTGATTTCAAAAGCTTTCAACGCTTAAAGCTCTTAATGGTTTGACACCTACATATATCATGAGTCTGTTGGTTACGGTTCACATTACCAAGTGCTGTCTTTATTAGATGTACCTAGTGAAAAGCACTAGAGGTTTATGATACAGCTTTTAAAACGTATACATCACGTCACACATATAGGACCATAAACCTTATATGTTGCAATGTGGATCCATTCATTTTCATTATATAGAAATTAAACTGATGTACCACTGCCATCTTATCAAATTTGAAACCAGAGCCTGTGTAGTAGAGATCAATCCTCCTAATTTGGTTGCACCGTCCTCTTCTAACAGTCATTCTGCAGTCATTGGTTGAAACAAACCAAAATGTGCAGCAAGGCAATGAAAGAGACACGTTTGAACACTGCCAGTGTTGTTGGCGCTATAAACAGGCATGCAGATAACGTTTGGAAACCACTGGGTTTAAAAGAAGAAAATAGCAGTTTAAGCGTTACCTGAACTCAATGAAGACCAGAAAATACATTTGGAGACCGATAGTGAAGACCAAGACAAGAATAAATACAATCACGAGTCCAGTACTTCTGACTTGCTACTGTTACATGGTTACCTGACAGCTAAAAAGAGCTGCTGCAATCAGGGTTGCCAGAGCCAGCAAAACCATCCAGATTCTATCTACAAACCGGATTCCAAAAAAGTTGGGACACTAAACAAATTGTGAATAAAAACTGAATGCAATGATGTGGAGATGGCAAATGTCAATA
>BRDA01016983.1:0-15304 GCA_036984385.1 Crenuchus spilurus | reverse complement strand
TGTTCTATTATAAATAAAATATTGACATTTGCCATCTCCACATCATTGCATTCAATTTTTATTCACAATTTGTATAGCGTCCCAACTTTTTTGGATTTTTGGAATCCGGTTTGTATATAAAGTCAGTCAGAGAGCTTTGATGTGAAGTCAGATCTGTTCACAATGGTGGTGATAGGAACCAGACGTCTGTTTACAATTTGGTTCTTAAACTCTAACAGTGTACCTTAACCTGTTCACACATAATGTTCACTACAGTGAACAAATGTTTACAAATCATTATTTTCTATACACATGGCTTTAATTCTTATAAATAAATGGCAGCATCTTTATTGAACATTACTCAATAACCCTGTAGTTATCCACCTGGTGGCCAGTAACTGCAAGTGCAACAAAGCACATGATAAACAAAAACGGCTGACAAATGCACAGGAACTGCATTACTTGTGCATTCTTCTTCTCCAAAAAAGCCTCTTAGCGGGTAAGTACAATGTAAGCACATCTATGCAGTGACGTAATTGCTATTTTGTTTGACTATCCATGTTCTGTCATTTTCTGTAAGCAATAAATTACAACCAAACATGTCCATTGCTGCAGACATGAGGCATCTTAGAGATATTGCAAATACTAAATGTTGATCTGTTGTTCACCAAAGCCAGAACATTATATAGTATGTATAAATGTACATTTTATATAATTATCTAATGTAACTTTATATATGTAATTTGTATAAAACCATGTGACATATGAATCACTCATATATGTTTGCTCTTAGAAAATGAATGATTTATCAGCCTTACAGGAGATTTTGGAATGAATTCCTGATTGATTTTGTATTTGAAATTTGTGAATGAAAGGGTTCAAAGTTCTACATGAACTTTTCCAGGAGATAATCTGTTTTAAAATGAATAAAATAAATGATAATGTAAAAGTCTGGAGGCAGGACAAGGCGAGTAGAGTCAATGCAACTTCTAATAAATTAATTACAACACAATCTGATACAGTAACATTCAAGAACTAAGTGTACTAAAGACAGAACCTTGGGGAACACCACCTCAGTCATAAAGGTACTAACCCAGTGGCTATATCTTTGAGTGAAAAAAAAAAATCAATACCAGCAATAAACTGCATTCAGATCAGCTGAAACATTCATTAGCTGTCAGTGAAAACTTTAATTATCTTCAGTATTTAGGTCAATATTCACTGTGTGTGGTGTTTGGTCAGTAGGGCACCATACTATCATCATTTGAAGAACCTGTTGTAGGTCATTTGGCTTGTGATTCTTCTGAATGTCAACAATGAAACCTGCATTCATGAAGCCAAGTTAAAATCTCCTTAATTTCATCCGAATGTTTACAACATGTCTTTCTTTGGAGAACCTCCAATACATGCCTCATTGTTACAGCATAAACAATTTTTTGAGTGGTAGTGATATAGGCTTCCATTAACTATATTACCCTTGTATGTCCAAGCAAAATGAAGACACCAAACATCACTTGGCTGATCAATTACATTTGGGCTAAGGTGGTATTTTGGCCTGAAATATCACTAGCCACCAAATGTTGAATAAGGTGGACTTTTTGTGTACTTGCTTGGATTATTGGGATCCTCCTGTCTGATGTTTCTTGATCAATTTCTAGAGTATTCCACATTTCTTAATCCTCCATGTGTTACAGCCTCACTCCTGTTTTCTCTTCTCATTCTGTATTCTCTTCACGTTCCTCTCTCTCTCCCTCTTGCTCACTCGCTCGTTCTCGGTGACAGGATGCTATTAAATGGAGCACACGGCTGATATATAAATGATATTCTGTAATCTGCAAGGCAGCGTGAGCTCAGCTTTTCTGCCCGAGAGTGTGGGAGAGGGACGGAGAGACAGAGCAGATTTTGCTGAATGGAAAAGCAGCATTTAGCCATGGCTTTTTAGCATCTTAGCATTAGCGTGTGAGGCATGGAGGAGGATTTGACCCTTAAATGGTTTTCAGGGAGGGTACAGTCGTTAATCGTATTCCATAAACAGTGATTCGTTACAGCTGGAACCACAACAATGTGACTGAAATTCTAACCCAGCACTCTGAAAATATCTTTAACCTACGCTCAGCAATCCAATTAACCAATTAGCTAATCCTATTCAACCAATTACATAGTCATGTTCAACCTGTTAGCCAATTCTGTTCGACCAGTTAGCTGATCCTATTCAAGCAATTAGCTAATCCTTTTCAACCTTTTAGTCAATCTGTTCAATTTGTTATTCAAGCAATTTAACCAATTAGCTAATCCTATTCAACCAATTAGCCAATGCTGTTCAAACAATTTGCTAATCCTATTCAACCAGTTATCCAATAATATTCATCTAATTGTCCAGTCCATTTAACTAGTTGGTCAATCCATTCAATCAAGTAATCCATCCTGTTTAATCAATAAGTCAGTCTATTTCGCCAATTCTTTTCAACCAGTTAGCTAGTACTATTCAACCATTTAACCAGTCAATTTAACCATTGGTGTAGGAACAGGGGGGCTGGGGCACATTTATGAGTATATCCAAAATCAGAAGCAGGTAGATTTGTCCCAGCCAAAAATAATACAGCAGAAAGTGATTAAAAACAGTTAATTTGAAAGCACATTTTGGCAGCATTCGCAATTCATGCACTCTGTTTTTTGTTAGCAACATGCTCTGGTTGTTAGGTGTTCAGGGCCTTTCACTGTGTTAAGGCTTGTATTGAGCTATGTAGTTGTGTTGTGTCTGGTCAAAAATATTCTGCATTCAGCCTCTTCACTGACTTTCACTTCGTTGGAGCGGCAGGTAGTTCCTGCAGGTTTAAATGCAAAGAATAGCAACGATGACAATATACTGCAATAAAAACAGCTTTTGGATAAAGACTTATTATAGTAACAGACTAGGAGGGTTTGGTTAAGCACCCTAACATTTATATTAACTGTTGTCAGTGAAACGTAAAAGTACATTACTCCCTGTCCACGTCCCAAACTGCACACTGTTACTACACGTAAAAAAATCTAAAATATAATAAATAGATAAATGAGTAAATAAATAAAATGACTCAGTGGTTAGAAGTGCTTTATGTAGTGCAGTAACTAATGTGTCGGAGTCTGTTGTTTGGGACACAGCCTTACTCTCTAATAATAATGTTAGTCTTATTGAGTCAGGTAAAGCTTAATATATTTTTTAATCATTTCATTTCAGCATTATGCCACCAAAGAAAAAAATAAAACCACAGGACACAACACTACTGAGCTATTTTTTTAAGAGTTAATGTACAAAGTAAGTATACAACAAAGTTTACATGCAAAGACATAATAATAATACATAATTAACCAAACCTGTTATTCTATTATTTTAAATATAATTTATTATCTTTAATTGGATTTATCTTATAATAAACAGAAGTACAGACAATGTAGCCTTTTGTTTATTTATTTGTAATTTACTGAAATTCCACAAATGTTCTTCATCACTGTACATACAGTGATTTACTACCTTACCTACAGTGGAATCAGCTTATATGTCATATTTTAGGGGATAGAGTAGGTTTTGATTTATATTAGCAAATGTGTACACAATTGCATTTAGCTGTTCCATTTAACCAGGTGGCCAGTCCTCTTGAATCAGTTAGCATATCTGTTTAATCAGTTAAACAACACTATTCAATGAATTAGACAATTCTATTCAACCAGTTAGCCAGTATGATTTAACCAGTTAGCCATTCCATTGAACCAGTCAGGCAGTTCAATCAGCCAGTTAAACAGCTACCAAACCAGTTAACCAATTCTTGTTTCTTCCCGTAAGTTGAGGTCTAGAGATTACTCCCCCATCTGGGATGTCTGTAGTGTGTAATTACACTGTTATTATTGAAACCATCACTTCCCTCACCCCCTCTGTAATGACAGAATGAAATATTAAAGTGCTTACAGTGGGAAGATCAGCAGGGGAAGCATTAGCATGCTAATGGCTATCCTCATAAAACATCCCAAAGCAGTTGCTTTCTGTCTTTGTGATAATAATACATGTTCAGAAACATCTCCTGATGTCACTGATTCAACAGACTGATAGTGACCGTACAGGATTAATAATAATCACTTTAATGTGATAATCAGATCTGATCTAGTTGATCAACTAAGATACATTTGGTTGAAGGGGAGTGTGTAAAGGCTTGCAGATGCTAACTGGTGGAGTATTAGCTTCCATTAGTTCTTCAGACAAAGCACAGCTGATGAGATAAACTGAACTATCGCTTTAATTACCCCCAATCTGTCAGTCTAACCTTTGTAAATGATAACGACAGCTTTGAGGGATTTCTGCTAAAGTGCTGGAAGTGCCCCGGGCACTGTCCACTTCAGATATGTACCTGTCAGGTGAGCTTTACCTGTAGAGGAGAAAAGCATGAATCATTCACTCCAGCCTCTAATTGAGTGCAGAATATAAATGGAATGAGTTGACTGTTGTACGATTATTCATTTTTACTGCTCGATATTTGCGAGAATCATACTGTGCTTTTCCTGAAGCATCTCCTCTTCTGAGCTTCCGGACAGTTATTTGAGTCATGCAAGTCCAGTCTCAAGTCATTTTGAAAGAGGAGAGAAAACCAACTCAGACTGTTGTTGACTACACCTGAACAAATCAAGAGGAAAGTGGGTTGGACTTCACTGCACTACTAATTAATCCTTTGGAGTCAGCAGACCTGTCTGTGGGAACAAAACCGAAATTCTGCAAAAAAACCTATACAACTGCAAGATTTTTTTCCTAGAAACAAAAAGAAATACACCCCAGAAGCCTTCAAGGGTCTACATTTCAAATACTGTATGTTGAATTGAAATATGTTTTTACAGTAGATATTTGTTAGAGGAGCTTAAATAAGCAGAGACACATTTTTGAGGTTCAGAGCATGTTAGACAGTTGCATATATTTTTATAAGTTTTAAGGTGTGAGTTTGATCATTAAACCATTGGGCAAGCATTTTCTGTCTTGTCTTTTTATGGATGATACGGTGTCTAAGGTTGAATGCAAGGTATTTCCTAAACAATCAGATAGAGACATGACAGTCTTTCTAATTCCATTGGACTTGATGAAGAGTAAACTTCATCCAGAAACCAGAGTTGACTGAACCTGACCAGGGTTGACTGAACCTGACCAGGGTTGACTGATATTGACCAGAGCTGACTGATATTTACCAGATTTGACTGATATTCACCAGAGTTGACTGATATTGACCAGATTTGACTGATATTGACCAGAGTTGACTGATATTGACCATAGTTGACTGATATTGACCAGAGCTGACTGATATTGACCAGAGCTGACTGATATTGACCAGAGCTGACTGATATTGACCAGAGTTGACTGATACTAACCTGGGTTTAACACCTCTTAATTTAGTGATGTATGTGAAAACTTGTCCACAAACCTTAGGATTTTTCAGGCTGTTTGGAGCTTGGGTCAGATGTAGACATATATTGTGTAGGTGTATATTTCCTTAGGGAAGGGGGTGAGCGAGGTAATAGGATGCAGCCTAGATAGATAGATAGATAGACAGAGAAAAAGAGAGAGCAGCTCCAGTGAGAGCTTGTATGAATGTATTGTTTTCATTTTGATTGTGTTTGTGTTTATCCAGCAAAAATACATAGAAACATAAAAATGCCACTGTGGCCTTCAGCGGCAGTGTACTGCTGGACAGCTAATGACCACACATTTCTCTAGACTACTGTGTGTGTGTGTGTGTGTGAGTTAAAGTAATTGACTGTGTTATGTTATGCCCTGCTGTGATACCTAGTGCGGTGTCTATATACATATACAGTCTCTCATTTTTCCATTGTTGTATTGAGCTAGGAATGAGAAACAATTCATAAAAAAATTCTGCATGATATTACTAGCTCCAAGGCTAGCTGCTGCTACCATTGATGGCCAGAGTCTGGCCCACACTTTCTACTTCATCGGCCCACCATAGAATGACAGTTATGACTTCATCTGAATCCAGCTGTCAGAGCACAGCCTCAATTTAACCTGAATCAAACAAAAAAGTCAATGATGATACAGTTGGCTGGCTACAGTTGGTCCAGTTCTGGCCCAAAACAGAAATGGCATTCACGTGGTGATACGCAGAGTTCAAATGCCATGACAAATCTTAAACATAGCCTATAGACAGGCCACAGTTCACTCATCATTGCCATAACTGACTGTCAGTGCCTGAATTTGGACATATTTGGTCCAGAAATGTTGGCTAAGGGTAGCTTCTAAAGTTTAAAAATGGCCATTGCTAAATGATGGTTGAAGAAAGGGCTTTTAAAGTTAACCCTCTCTCTGTCTCTTCCTCTCTTTGCGGCCAAATGGCTGTATGGATGCTGATTGCTTTTGTCTGTTAGCATTTTAAGTCTGAAGTGAGGAAATCAGCCTAGCGCTCCAGCTATGTAAATCGGTTCTCTCTCTGTAGGCCTTTAATCAAACCTGACTCTTCTATTCAGCCACTTCAACCCAAAATCTCAAAGCCTTCAGGCAGGAGAAAGCCCAATTTGCAGCTAACAGCTGGCCATTTTGAGGGTAGTTATCTTGATAGAGTAAATTTTAGCTAAAGTTATGAGAACCAGCAATTAGCATTCTCGCTTTTACAGCTATTGAGCAGCTACAGGCTAATTTAAACCTGTTGATCACAGCAGCCTGTAAAACTGCCTCCACATTGAATAAGTGTTAAAAATTTAACACTGAGTCAAATTAATCTGATAAAAAAACACAACAAAGGTTAGCAAAAACACTCCTCTGTTAGCAAGACCTAGCTATAGCTCTGGACAAAATTGCTAATGTGCTACACAAAAACACATGAATTGGTCTACTGGAAAGGTTTATGAGAAGATATTGCTTAAACTGAGCTTTTTGATGGCTGATGAGACTTACTGTAGAAATATTGTAGAAATAGAATGAGACAAACAAGAGACATGAGATGTTTCTGTCCCATGAGATGTCTCTTAATCCTAGGATGAGAAATGGTTGAGTTTAAATCAAGGTCTTTAGTAAACGTGAGGGGTAAATTAGGGTAACTTAATGCAGTTGTAAAGGCAATTAGATATTGGTTGAGGTAATTGTAGCGGTATCTTGGGATAGATTTATGATAGGTGTAACGGGAGTTGGGGTAGTTTGTGTTAGTGTAGTTGTAGGGACAGGTGGAGCTTAACTGGGGTAGTTTTAGGTGTAAATTGGGATAGACGGAGGTACGGTTTGTTTAAGGGTTAGTAGTAGGTACATAATTGTAGGTTAGAGTAGCTGCAGGGGTAGTTAGAGCTTGGTTGAGTTTGTTTTTGGAGTAAATTGGAGTAAATTGATGTATGTGTAAGGGGCAGTTTTGGTAGATTAAGGTAAGTTAGAGTAGTTGTGGGGGGCAGTTCAGAGATTGGTTAAGGTAGATCTCAGTGTCGGTTAGGGTAGACTGAGGTAGGTGTAAGGGATAGTTGTGGAAGATTAGGGTAGGTTTGGGTAGTTGTAGGGGCAGTTCATAGCTTGGTTGAGGCAGTTTTCATTGTATGTTAGTGTAGACTGAATTAGGTGTAAGAGATAGTTGGGGTAGATTAGGGTATGTTTTTGTAGTTGTAGAAGCTCTTCAGGGTTGAGGTAATTGTCAGGGTAGGTTAGGGTAATTGTAGGACACACAGAGCTTGGTGTAGGTAGTTCCTGGGTTAGATTGAGATGTATGGGGTAGTTAGGGGTATAGTGGAATATTAATCTTTTTCAGGCTCTGAGAGACAGGGTAAGAGGGGTAACAGAATTGGAATGGTAGGGTAAACACAGTAATAAAAACCCATAATCCAAGTATTCTGGAGAATCTAGGCATAATCAAAGACTGATGTTGAGTCTTGTCGTGCTTAACCGACATTATATGAGATGAAAAATTCTGCCTTTCTGCCTCTACCCTCATGATGATTAGCGCTAAGGTGTGGCACTAGCCGCGCTACAGGCCCATTGATTTCCTGTGGAGTGATCTGTATGTATGGACCTATTACTGTTTCAGGCTTGCAGATCAATTTCACAGCAGTGCTGGGCAGAAGGGCCCGCTCTCCTGGGTAATGATCGGCTCTGCGGGCAGTAGTTAGTGTCTGGAGCAGGCATTATGGCATAGCGAGTGGAGTGTCTTAGCTAAATGGATTTTCCAACATGTGATTATAGCTGGCTTTGCTCCAGAGTGACGTTTCTGAGGTTGAGTATGGCTTGCTCTACCAAACACATATCAACATGTGTTCATGCGTGGGCATGCATACATGTGTCAGTTAAGCCACCAGAGTCCTATCAATGTATTTCAATATTCTGAGGTTTGTTTTAGACCATATGTGTGTTATTAAAGCGAGAGATACCATAAGCCTGCTGGGAATTAATTATAGCTTATGTGTACGTACACCAGCCACTTTATTGGGAAACCCTACTGTGTACATCCAGTCATTGACCACTTTACTGGAAAACCCTACATTGTATGTTTACACTGTGTGAATATAATGCAGGTGATGTCATCTGTAATAATTTACCAAATGTTATGGGTAAGGGGTAGTTTAAGAGTATAGATGTAAGAGTACATTGGATTTGTTAAAAGGGAAGGGTGGGTAGTTTTGTTTTGTAGATGTAGTGACATTTGAGGTGAATATAGGAGCTGCTCGATTAAGGTAGGCTGAGATGTTGATTGATGACTGAGATATATGTTGATTGAGTTAGGAGGTCATTAGTGATAGATAAATGTAGAATGGGCAGGGTTAGTGGGAAGTAAAGTGAGACTGAGTTACCAGGGCCTAGAGTAGGGGAAGGGCCCTTGAGAAGTCTGGAACTTTATTTTCCTTTAAATAGTAAAGGAAATAAAATTTAATAATAGGAGGGGAGGTGGGATATTGCATTGCCACTGCTTGTGCATAGGGCCCAGAATTTGGTGCTATGCCCCTGAGAATGGGTATAGTTCCAGGGATAAATTCTAGGGTATAATTAGGGATACATCTGGGTAGGTAGAGTTGGTAAAGCTACACTGGAGTTTGGATGGTAGTAAGGTGGGTAGTTTTGTTGGGTTTGAGTAAATGTAATCATAAGTTGGGGCTATTAGAGGTTGACCAAGATTTAAAGGTGCATTGGGTTGCTAAAGTAAATGGATTGGGTTACATGGTAGACAGAGGTCGATGTTGGTAGACTGGAGAAGTTGTGTGGGGCAGTTAGGGATAGATCAGGGTAGTTAGAAGTAGAATGTACTTGTAGGATGGGTAGTTTTGTTTGGATTGAGTAATTACTGTGAAAGGTTGGAGTAGATGAAAGATCTGCTAGAATGTAGGGTACATTGGAGTAGTTTGAGTAGATTTTAGTAGATGTATGTTGATTGCTTTAGGTGGTAAAATAGATGTAGGTAGGTTGAATAAGTTTGTTATTATTATGGTTGAATAAGGGTATAATAGCGATAGATCTGGGTAATTAGAGGTCAGGCTACATTGCAGTTAGGCTGGAGTAGGATGAGTAATTTTCCATGGATTAAATAAATACCATCATAGGTTGAATTAGATGAAGGAGCTGTTGATTGAATGTTGGCTGAGATGTAAGGTCACATTGGGGTAGATTAGACTGGAGGAGATTTCTGATTGGGATAGTTGGTAGTTAAAGGTAGATGTAATTAGATTGAAGTAGTTTTATGGGCAGTTAGGGATACACAGTCATAGCTAAGGGGTAGATGTACATTGATGAAGTTACAAATGGGATAGGGCAGGTTTACAGCAGGTTAGTGTAGAAGTAGGGGCAATTGAGGTAGTTCCTTGGGTAGATTGAGAGGCATATGGGATAAGGTTATAGTGGAGACTTTTCCAAGCGCTGGCTTTTGGAGCTGTGGCTGAGCTGTAATGACTGTGGACAGACTGAAGCGTGAAAAAGCCTTTAGGTCCACTACTGCAAAAACATGAAAGGATTGAGACAGGGTGGGAGGGGTACCAGAGCGGGGAGGAGGGGTAACAGAACTCTCGGCTGTGCCCCTTCTTACCCTGCGCTTTCAGCTTCAAACAGGCAGACCGTGGAAAGCGAGAAAATCCAGCGGTCATGCTCTCCTCCTCCAGCGGTGGATTAGCGAGCTGCTCTGAATGTCAGTAATTACTGCTGTGAATGGAAGCGGATTTATTCTAATTTCGGCTCAGTGTACATAATTACAGCCAACAGGAAATTCCACGGGACAGATATCGTCAAATTTGACGGAACGTATACACGCCGTCTGAGTCATCAGAACATCTGAAATACAAGCCCATTTCTCATTTTGCTCTCCCTGTTTCCCTGTCTGAGCTTTTAACTCCATCGTTCTCCCATCATTAATGAGTCCAGGTATGGGAGACTCTACTAGGAAGGTTTTCCAACAGCATCCATGCTTCTCCCTAGAGCATTTCTCTGCATCTGTATGCATGCAGACAAGGTCAAGAGTCCACATACATCTGAGTTGTAGTTGTAGAAGGCTCCACTTATGGAGCTACATAGTCCATCTGATACTAATTGGCCACAACCATTAAAACTTTGTCAGTAGCACTTTAATTGGATATGCACATTTCTGTACATTAGATGAGAAACAAACTAATTTTTACCAAGCAAAGTGCTATCTAGACTCAAATAGTAAGCTAAATGCTACCTAGATTCAACATCAAATCAAAGTTTGTCACATACACAGTCATACATAGTACAGCTGGAAGTGAAATGCTGCTCATTCATGTTGGAGAAGAAGGGGGTTGGAGGGGAATTTTCAAGAGAATATAAAATGACAAAAAACTGTAATGCTCAGTAATATGATAGAGATAAAGAAGAAGAGATTAATGTGCAAAAACATGTAGAAAATGTGCAAATATACAAAAATATACACATCTAGATGGGTGGTTAAATTTTAAACATGGGTGGTGGAGTGAAAGCGTGTGTGGGTGTGTGTGTGTGCGTGCATGAGTCTGTTGCTATTGTCCAGAGTTCAGTGCAAAGTGTGTATGTATGTGTGTATGTGTTCATTTAGTCCAGGGGTGAGTGTACTTGTGCTATTGTTTCTCTGACAGTAAGAGAGAGAAGAGCCCATTGATGGGATGGCTATGGTCTTTCAGTATCTTTTTGGCCTTGGTCCAGCATCACTTGTTGTAGATGGTCTGCAGTTCAGGGAGGTCCGCTCAGATGATGCATTCAGCTGAACAGATGCAGCAAAACAGGCCCAAACCATGATACTACCACCACATGTTTCATAGATGGGATTAGGTTCTTATGCTGGAATGCAGTGTTTTCCTTTCTCCAAACATAACACTTTTCATTTAAACCAAAAAGTTCTGTTTTGGTCTCATCCATCCACAAAACATTAGATAAGCAGCAATGTTCTTTTTGGAGAGCAGAGGCTTTCTCCTTGCAACCCTGCTATGCACACCATTGTTGTTCAGTGTTCTCCTGATGGTGAACTCATGAACATTAACAATAGCCAGTGTGAGAGAGACCTTCAGGTGCTTAGAAGTTACCCAGGGGTCCTTTGTGACCTTGCTCACTATTACACGCCTTGCTCTTGGAGTGATCTTTGTTGGTCGACTACTCCTGAGGAGGTAACAGTGCTCTTGAATTTCCTCCATTTGTACACAATCTGTCTGACTGTGGATTGGTGGAGTCCAAACTCTTTAGAGATAGTTTTGTGACCTTTTCCAACCTGGTCTATTTGGTCAGTTTATTATGTTTATTAATTTCATTTTAAGGAGAACTGGGTAAAGGTTCTTATGGGTTAAACCCATCTCAAATGTCTGTCATTAGGCAGCTGCCTTCACAAAAGAAAACACTGTACATGTCTGTATTTTGAAGAATTTCTGACTTATCAAAGATCATCATCATGTATATATGGTACAAGTCCAACTGAACCAAATGACCCAAAAATCCAAACTCTGAAATGGACTTCAGTAAAACAGAGCGTGTTGCATTCCATCTAAACACTGGCACATTTTTTCATTAGTCTCACGACCCAGCAGCACAAAAATAAACCCTTCTTACGCATGCAGGAATGCAAGTAAACAAACTCAAAGATAAATAAAGATACAAGTAAACAGATAAATAATGAGATTAAAGAGCAAAACACTAATGATAGAGCTGATGTCCCAGAATGCCTAGCTGTAGCCTAAAGCGGAGGGCAAATTTATTGTTATTACCTTTCAACCAAACACGCACACACACACTCAAACATACATCAGCGAGTTGTGTATTTGTGTCTGTGTTACAGAACTGGATCTGCATTTCCATTAATGAGAGTTTTAAATCAATGTTTTGGACACAAACAGGAAAGGAGGGAGAGAGAACATTGAGTCATAGTGTCATACCATTTTAAAAAGTGTTCTATTATGTTCTATAATGTTCATATGATCCACACAGTCATTCTGACTGACTGTAATACTCTACAGGAAGTGTAGTCTCAACATTTGAGCTCTAGCACATTCCCAATCACTGACAAAGGATTTGACTCTAAGATTTAAGCATGAATTTTCACAGCTGCAAATGGCCTCATAATCATAACTACCTATAAAATAGAGTCTTGTTTCTATATGGGTGACTCAGTATACATATACTTCTTCTGAATGAAAGCTGACATTGCAGTTCAATCTCATTTTTAAAATTTCCAGTTCAAGTTATTTTACAGGAATTACAGCTAATTGAATTGATTGATTGATTGATTGATTAAACATATGTGCCATGTAGAAAAATTTACTGAATATTAATGACATGCTCTGAATCATTCTTGAGATTTCTCATCTCTCACACACATTAGCTCAGCCATAGCAACCAAATAACAAAGTCCACTTCAAAATCATTTCAGAAATCAATTTATAAAACAAATCCAAAATTTCATAAGCCAGTTTTGTTCATGCGGCACAGTGCTGTGATGAATAATTTGCACTGGTGTTCCATAAAACTCATATGCATGTTATTCAAATATCATGAGTATTACTGAATATCTGTTTACCACAGAGATGTTTCAGTTTGCATATTTCATGTTTACTGCTTATTTGGCCATTGCTTTAATGATTATGTACATGCAACCCTGATGCAATCTAAAAAATGATCTTTTATACATACATAAACATACTGTATAAATGTATAAACATTGCATTCTGGGTGATCTGATCTTAAGTGCATGTTGAAAGCTTGCACTGGGAGATGGTCAGAAATTATTATCATTCCATATGACCACATTAATTTTGTAATCTGATCACTAAAGCATCATGTTGCCTTGACTGTAGCCAAATTAAACCCAAAACAACTGTCATTGGCTCAAATCTCAAATCCTCTAATCCTTTCCTAAGCTTCAGAAAGAGTCTCAATATCTGAGCTCCAGTAGAAGAGTCTCAATATCTGAGCTCCAGTAGAAGAGTCTCAATGTCTGAGCTCCAGTAGAAGAGTCTCAATGTCTGAGCTCCAGTAGAAGAGTCTCAATGTCTGAGCTCCAGTAGAAGAGTCTCAAACAGGGTTCTAAATTAACACCCGCCAACCCGCCAAATGCGGGTAAAAAATCATTTTGGTGGGTGTTAATAAAAACTTACTAGCCAATTTTGCCAGTGATGCAAGAGGCATTACATGAATGAAACATAAAGCTCCGTTCTTGGTCATTTATCCCCTGGCAGTACTTCCTACATTTCCCATGAACACTATATGCCTTAACGCTACGTCATGACATTATACGCCCATTGGCTGCGTGCAGTTTGTAATGAAAATAGCCCGAGAAACCATGGAAATGAACGCTAACACCACTGAACAGACTTCAGAGAGCAACTCAAGGTAGAAGGGAAGTAAATTGGGCCAGAACTAAACAGAGAGCAGACTGAAAGAGGAGGGAGTTAACGTTAGCTTAGTAAAAACTTTTAACCTAAATGCTGACGGGGTATGACAGGCCGTTTTAACATTTAATCCATTTGTCTGGCTATCCATAATTACATTTAAGATATCTCAAACGTAATTATGACTAGACAAAACTACATTTTGACTATCCAGAATGGTAATTTAAGATATCTGCAATTACATTCTGACTAGTAAGTACAATAATTCAAGATATCTTCAATTACATTTTGACTAGTCAAAATTCCTTTCAAGATATCTCAAATGACGTCACCAGATTCATCATTTGACGGGTCACACATCCGTAATTACAATTCAACATACCTCAAACATAATTATGACTAGTCAAAATGACATTTTTAGACATCTGAATTAAATGATTGCGTGTAAGCCCCCTTTGTGCTGCCCAGAGTTGCAAGGTTTATGGTTTTCACGCCAAATTGGGCTTGTTTGAAACACTAACACTATAAGGAAAGATAGCCTGAAAAGGAGAGAGAGAGACAGGCAGACAGACAGAAGGTGAAGAGAAAACAGTCACTAGCTAATATGCCAGGTAAATGGGGAAATACGGGAGGCGGTATTGCAAGGACTGGGAAAAAGAAAAAGGTTTGATGGACTCATAATAAATCTCTTATAAACAAAATACTAAGTCGTACACTCAGTTGTTTTGCCATTTGCTTCAAACGTGTGACAGACATATATTTTGGGCTAGTTTAAGCTACTGAAGGGTGGGTTTTAGACTGACTTTGGGCTGGATATTTTGGTTGGACCTGGCTACCCTGGAGCTGTCCAAACAATTGCCTGTAGTGTGGAATCTCAGGTGGCTGCAATGGCGCTGGCCGTTCTGGACAAAATTTTATGAAAATGCCACAGTATAGAGAATAAATCATCCGTATTTCTTCATTCATGTCGAGCATGAGCTGCAGCGCTTAAAATCGTGTTTTAAAATACGAGAATTTCAGCTGGACTGACCTGACATTGCGGACCAAAATGCATTATAAACTTCCCGCCAAAATGCTACGTAAATGAGTGACGTTTTGACTAGACAGAATACTAATTCAAGATATCCCAAAGGTCATTCTGACTAGTCAGAATGGTAATTTAAGATATCTTAAATAGAAAAGCCATCTAATTCAAGATATCTCTCATTTGGAGATATCTTAAATGGAATTTTGACTAGTCAAAATTACAATTCTAGACATCTTAAATTTAGTTTTGCCTAGTCATTATTTGCTTTAAAAAAAGTTAATTTAGAACCCTGGTCTCAAAGTCTGAGCTCCAGTAGAAGAGCCTCAATGTCTGAGCTCCAGTAGAAGAGACTGAATGTTTGAGCTCCAGTAGAAGAGTCTCAGTGTTTGATCCCCAGTAGAAGAGTCTCAGTGTTTGATCCCCAGTAGAAGAGTCTCAGTGTTTGAGCTCCAGTAGAAGAGACTGAATGTTTGAGCTCCAGTAGAAGAGTCTCAGTGTTTGAGCTCCAGTAGAAGA
>BRDA01016981.1:0-41493 GCA_036984385.1 Crenuchus spilurus | reverse complement strand
ATATATATATATATATATATATATATATATATATATATATATATATATATATATATATATATATATATATATACCAGTCAAAAGTTTGCACACCTTTTTTCTTTTTTATTGTAAATGAATACTGAAGTCATACAAACTATAAGGAACACATAAGGAATCATGTAGTAAACTTAAAAGTGTTACAAAACTAAAATATGTTTTTTTCTTCAAAGTAGACACACAACTGATGTCTCAAACACATTAAGAGGCAAGAAATGCAAGTCATGAACTCTTGACAAGGCACAGCTCTTAACTGAAAGCCATTCCAGGTGACTACCTAAGCTGACTGAGAAAATGCCAACAAAGCTGGCATCTAAGCAAGAGGTGCCTACTGTGAAGAGTGTAAAATATAAACATATTCTTGTTTGCTTAACACTTGTTTGTTTACTAAATAATTACAGATGTGTTTCTTCATAGTTTGGATGATTTTAGTATTAATCTACAATGCAAAACATTTTTAAAAAGAACGTTTAAAAGTTCAATATATTCTATATTCAATATATTTATTCAATAAATATAAGTTCAAATATCAACATTAAGATATTTTTAAAGTCGTGTATATTCTAAATGGTCAATATTTGGTCTAGTACTTGGCCTAAAATTGACCCCTGCACGACAGTATGATGTTTTGCTGTTTTTTTTAATATGAGCACATTGTACGTTATCAAAAGAACAAACTGGTGTCCGTTTTTTGAATGACATTAATTACACGTGTAGGCAAAGTCTGGGGAAATACCTCTCATTAGGCCATGTTCAATTTCTTCCTCTTTTTTCCTCCCTCTCTCTTTTAATTAGCGGCTCGTGTAATTAATAGGTTCATTCATGTCTCGCGCAGAATCGAAAGTTCAGCCCCATCCGCACGTTTAAGCATTGTGTTAATCCATCTCGGCTTGTGCGCGGCTCTGGTTGTAGTTGGGAATTAAATTTGACAGCTCTGTGATGAATGTCTTTCCTCGACCACATGCTCGACTAGTCCGAGCGAAGTATCAGCAGCCAGCAAAACGCTGTCATTTTGTCAACAGCGTGGCTTTGAGGAGGATGCTCTTATCTTTACTCTGCTCTTACGGCGACGTTTATCGCGTTTTTTGCGTCAGTGTGTGTTTATGGGCGCACGTCTTTGTCAGGGAGAGAGTGAGAGAGAGAGACAGGGAGAGGGAGAGAACGAGAGAGAGGGAGGCTCTGTATGAGCGGAAGCGCTGATGAATCCACATAGCCTATAGCTGGGAGTCTCTTTAGCGTTTTAAACGGGGCATCAAACCTGATCGCTCTCCTCCTAAAGACCCCCCGTGTGGTCCTGATGTAGTTCTTATCAACCCCACCTCCCATCACCCCACCTCCACACCCCCTCCCGTCTTGTTGTGACAGCTCTGATATTGTTTATTGAGGTGGGTGTCAGCTTTAATTAGCAATCGATACGGAAAGCGCTTTTCCACGCCGCGCTTGTGACGTCACCGCCGATTAGCGCCTCTCATTGGTCCCCAATTCCCGGAGCCTGAGCTAATTATTGGAAGGCTCGCGCTGATAAAGTAGACCTCATCCCCAGCCCACAGCCCCCCCACTACCATCACCACCACCACCACCCCACCATCCAACCACCAACACCAAACACTAACACCACCACCCCTCTCCCCACATCATGTCCCCTCCTCGCCGGCCACGCTCGCCGCGTGCTTTTTAAATTCCCATCACCAGCCTCCACACGTCGTTTCCTCTTTGGCCGGGAGATGATGGACAGCAGGATACTGGACCCACCTCACGCGCAGTTCGGAGGCTCCCTCGGCGGGATGGTGAGCTTCCCGTACCACCTGAGCCACCATCCCGTCTACGAGCTGGCCGGACATCAGCTGCAGTCGGCGGCCGCCGTTCCTTTCTCCATAGACGGATTACTCAACGGCTCGTGCACGGCGTCCGTGGTCAACTCCAACCCGCTGCTGACCACTGGCTGTGGGATGAATGGAGACAGCCAGCAGTACAAGCTGACAGGTAGGACTCTATTACTGGACGAGTCTGGTTGATTTTGCTCTGTCTTTTTCTCTCTCTCCCTCTCTCTCTCTGTGTGCTTGGCTTTGCAGGACCTAATGGTTTTCTAGCCTATTCACAAAGGCGTTTTAGCCTCCAGCAAACAAAGAAGCGCTTCTTTCACTCTAATTTATTTACTGCTTTGCAAAGAAAACACATATGGTCGCTTCTAGCATTGAGACAATGATGTGCTATTTAAAAAAATATTTACAGGTCTTTTATTTACAGACATGATGGCTTGCTAAAATGCTGCATTTGCAGTTTAAATCTTTATTTTTAGCCCATTGTTATGACATAGAACCCTAGTAATATATTTATTTGTTGTGAACCTATTATTATTATTATTATTATTATTATTATTATTATTATTATTATTAATGGTGGTGGTGGTGGTGGTAGTGGTTGTGTTGTCAGAAAGTAGGCTGTATCTCTCTCCCTCTCTTTCTCACTCTCTAACTCTCTCTCTCTCTCTCTCTCTCTCTCTCTCTCTCTCTCTCTCTCTCTCTCTCTCTCTCTCTCTCTCTCTCTCTCTCTCTCTCTCTCTCTCTCTCTCTCTCTCTCTCTCTCTCTCTCTCTCTCTCTCTCACACACACACACACACACACACACACACAGAGACCAAAAAATATGCACTTAGGCTGCCACTACCATCCAGGCCTGCTCCTGTGATCTGTCCCCTTATTCTGACCTGTCCTGTGCTCTCCTCAGATGCTGGGGATCCAGAGAAGGACAGTCCAGGCTGTAAAAGAAGAAGAACACGCACTAATTTCACTGGCTGGCAGTTGGAAGAATTAGAGAAGGCTTTTAATGAAAGTCACTATCCTGATGTGTTCATGAGGGAGGCACTGGCTCTCAGACTGGACTTGATAGAATCCAGAGTGCAGGTAAAAATAGAGCTTCATGTTTCCTGTCCTGCATTAAAGTCAGTAAATGCTAAATGCTATCAGTACTGTTTATTCGTTTGCATATAGAAGCACTAGGTGAGAGTCAGCAGCGTTATTTATGTAAACAATCGCTGTTTGGTTTTATCCAAATGAAATGTCTTCATGGCTCTGACATTTAAATCACATTCATGCCTAAATAATGTCAAAACAATGAGGTGAAGCAATGTTTTAATGCTGCTGCATGTGTGTCTTTTTACTAGGCCCAAGTGGCCAACAGACAACAATAGCAAAGCATATCTAACCTCAGTGCAGGCTAGAGTAACAAAATCAACAACTTGAAGCAATATAAGTAATAATTCTGTATTCGTTATTGTACATTTGGTATTCAGAAACATGAGTCAGGATTCAGTATTAATTCACTGCCTCAGTTTTATTACCTCTTTGTTTTCTGGTTACTGTTCAGTGCTGCTAGATGGGCCTGAATGGAACTTTAAGCTTGATCCCTATGTTTGTTGATTATTGCTGTTCCTGTAGGATTTATGTTCTCATCAATCCCTCTCAAAAAACCTTCCTATAAAATGGTGTGTTTATTTGCTTGGACTGGGCCTGTTAGTCTGAGTTAGTAATAATGTTTACTGAAGTAAAACAGACCAGCTGTCAGCTTTGAACATAAACAGAATATTAAGAACTTAAAAATGCAAATACGTTGCACGCGTATTTACCCAGACTTTCGTTAGTCTTGTTGAATTCTATTAGCCAAAATATGAAGGCCTGTGAGACGTGTTTATTTACAATGTTTAAGGCCCAACAGCTGAGAGTTGGCTAAAAAAATACACACTGTATATCATAGTTTCTGAATTTCAGTTTTTATTGCAATGACTGTATATATTTGTACTGTGTGTATTATAATATAATTTTAAATTTAAGGGTGTATTATTATTATTATTAATGATGACTTGGTTTAATTTGTTGTCATTTTGATGAATTTATTAATTCATTTATCTTTAGATTTGAACTTTTTTCATGCTTTATTATTAGTGAATTATTCGTTTTTTATTGCAGAATTTTGGCTTCTATTATTTTTTTTTACAATTACATTTTTGTTCAGAATTAAAATTTTAATGTGTTCAATCAAATGTGCCCAACAGTGCTTTTGTGGTGTGGTGTTTTTTTTTTTTTTTTTTTTGCAGTGTTATTATTTTTTATGTTGCACATTAATTTGTTTTTGTTTTAATTAACAACACTGAAGCTCCTGTCCTGCTTTCTCTCTGTGTCTTGTAGGTTTGGTTCCAAAATCGCCGGGCTAAATGGAGAAAGAAAGAGAACACGAAGAAAGGTCCGGGGCGGCCAGCACACAACTCTCACCCGACCACGTGCAGCGGCGAGCCCATGGACGCGGAGGAAATTGCTCGGCGCGAGCGCGAGAGGCTGGAGAAGAAGAAGCGCAAGCAGGAGCGCCGGCTGCTCCGCGCGCAAGGCAAGCTAGTTCCCGCTGACCTGTTCCACACGCCCGGCTCGGACAGCGACAGCGGCGTTTCGCAGATCACGGACGGCGAGCAGGGCACGCTATCCTGTGAATCGAGCAGAAGCCACGCGCGATCAAGCTGCGAGCCCACGGCGCCTAACAAACTGCAGGACCAAAGAGACGCGAGCGCGAGCGAGCTGGACTCGAGCGACAGCGGCCGCCAAAACAGCATGGGTCACGGCACCAAGTCTGCGGCTCTGAAACTTAACCCGTTCAGCGTGGAGAGCCTTTTGGCGGACTCGAGGCCCAGGCGGAAGCCCGGCGTGGACTTCCCGGTGCCCCCCACGCGGTCTTTGATAGGGAAAGGCCATTTTTTGCTTTACCCCATTACGCAGCCGCTCGGCTTCATCGTCCCACAGACTGCCCTAAAAAGCCCCACAGCGACGGAGGCCGAGCACGGCCAAAAAGCCACAGCCACCGACCCAGCGGACAGTGTCACACATCCGGGCCACAAGGAGTCCGGCAGCGCCAGCCCGAAGAGCCAGAGCGCAGAGGCGTCACGCTCTCCTCACAGCAGCCCGGCACGCCCGCTCAACGGCCTCTCCCCCGGACAATGCAGTGACCTGAGCCCGCAGGACAAAGAGGCCGAGCTCAGCAGCCCCTCATCATCTCCTCAGCAGCCTGAGAGGAAAGAGTCAGCGGCCCTGTTCGACTACCACAGCGGTCAGACAGCGAGCACCAACACCACGGACACCGACAAACACTCACTCGATGTCGATATGGGATAAAAAAAAACAGAGCCGTGCAGAGATAATGAAGGAGAGTGGCAGTGTGGCTCACTTTCACTCTTTCAAAGCTTAACCGAAGAGGAAAAAACACGAAGACATATCAATACACCTCTATTTCCTTCTTTTTCCTTCTTTTCTTTCTCCTTTAATTTAACACATTATTATCACGTGACATATCAGTAGGCCTACCTGTTTTATTTTCACTTTCTGTGGATGGTTTCTTAAACCTATTTTTATATGACATATCAATAGACCTATAGGTCTTTTCTTTTTTGAGGTGGATGTGACATATCAGTAGGCCTTTCTTTTTCTCTTTTCTGTTCTTATTTTATTTTGTTTGCAGGGGACATATTTCTAGGCCTGGGATTTTTTTAGTTATTTATATTCTGATTAGGGGAAAAATCTGTGTGAACACTCTGTGTATGTGTGTGGTGGGATAAATGTTTATTGAAAAAAGGACAGAAAAGGAGAAAAAACACACTAGCAGCAGCTCCCTGTATAACAAACTGTAAAGAGAACAAGACAAAACCTCAAACGTTGTAAAAAGTATTAAGATATTTATATATGTAAGGTTTTTTCATAAATAAATCGATTGTATACAATAACCTGCACGCGTGTACGATCCTAAAAGAGCCATTTTTTTACCCCCATTGTGGGCATAGGTAGCCCCCTTTTTTCTCTTAAAATCCCGTGTTGTATTTGGTGTATTGCTTTAACAAATTTATTCATCTATAAGCCCCGCTGAAATGAGGTTACGAGCCGGAGGCGAAAAGACCCGCTCGACTCCTGCAGAGTTTTGATATGAAAGTAATTATTTTCCCGGTGGCTACTGCAGGGATTCAGTTTATTTTAGCCCGAAGGGTTATAATACATTACCGATTTCTAGTGATAGGAAATCACATAAACTTCCAAGAATAATAGAATTAGCATGAAAGGCTGGGGTGTCAAATTGAAATAGGAAAATAATAGCCCCGGCAGCTGGGAGTGTGTTTGCGCATATTGGAGAGGAGATGGGAATTCGTGGGGCGGAATTTTCATGAGCTTTTCACTTTGTCAGGGCCCTTGTAGCCGGCTATATTAAGATAGATGTTCGATGATATCCCTCATTGTTCTGTCGCTTATATTGATGTTCCTGCGTTATCAGCCTATTGATCACGCGTCGCCCGGAATGGGACGCGCCTATTTACAATAGCAGAGCGCATTTGTTCTAATAGGGCTGCAGCTCCCGAGGGGCGCTGTGGGGGCTCCCGCACATCTGCGCCTTGGCAATATTAGCCAGGCATGCTGACCAGCTCTAGAAAACCGAGCTAGGAGCGGAGGCCCCATAAAACTAAAACACACACACATACACACAAAACACAACATAACACGTTCTGGTTGCTTTAAATCGTACAGTGCTAATATGCTAGTAAGTGCTAATAAATATGGCGTCAAGAACACGCTGGGCCGTATCCCAATATTCAAAGGCTCTCTCTCTACTCTATAGCCCTTAGTCCGATCATGATTTGCAAATAAATTGGAAAGAATCAGAGCTCTGGAGCTTGTGTCCCTTTCCAAATATTTGCATACGTTTCGGTTAGACCACTGAGGTTAGCTTTGGACTTAGCATATGGAGTCAAAGCCAGGCACATCTTACACACACAGCATTGGACTGGAGAATTAAAAAAGCAATAAATAAATAAATAAATACCCACACAACGTAGGCCTAAATGCCAAGACAGGGAATCAATAACAATAATCATTTAATGTCCCAGTGACTACAAGGCTAAAACAATAATGTGAATAATTCATTTTTTCCTATGCGAGGCTGATTAAGCAATTACCGAGCAGCCGTCATCTCATCCCCAATCTCGAGCGAGGAACACAGCCTATTCATTTCAGTCAATGAATTGGCTTTTAGGTTGGGGAGGGGGAAAAGCAAGTGTTTGGAAAACGTGAGCAGTCTGGAGGTGTCCTTCAATTTACTGGTTTTTTGCTTCTTCTTCTGTATCTCTCTCTTCCTCTTAGTAGTGGCGGGGGGTGTTCATGTTTAATTCATTTTGCAGTCTGAATGGGAGTATCGCTGGCTGCACACTGGTGGCCTTAAGGTGAAATTAGCGATTTGCTTAAGTAGTTAAGCTTTTGCCTGAAAGCAGCCCGCTGTATGATTCAAGACAAACTATCAATCGATAGGGCCCGCGCAGGCCTCCAGGAGATGTGTCCTCCATGAATCACACTTTATGAATTCAATTTCTACCCGGAGAAATTTTCAATTTGAACGCCGGATCATTATGGGGGAGTGTAAATTGTTTTTGCTCTATTATGCATCGGACGCCATCATTTTTCTTTCTAATTACGGAGGTGTCAGGTCGGGCTGTCATGCAGGCGCTGATTTTCAATTTAACTGATCATCATGCATTCATTTTCCCATTTGATAAATCTGCTATCTCGACGCCGCGCCATGCCTGGAATGTTAAGAGAGGAGAGAGAGAGAGAGAGGGAGAGAGAGAGCACAGCAAAGTAAATGGGGGTGTGTGTGCAGCAATAAGTGCAGATCAGGCAGCTAATTTAGCACCTCCTGATATTCCATCTCCATTTCTCATTTTCAACTCTCAAAGGAGAGTAAAGCAGCCCAAAGGCAGCTAGAGCTGATATTCAACAACACTAGGGTAAAAAAACACACTCAGAAAAAACCCTACTCTCTCTCTCTTGTTTTCCTCAACACGTTTTCCAAATTAGGACATCAAGCTTAATTAATGCTAATTGAGTTCCTCAATAAGTGTTATTTTTATTTAATAGAATCAAATTCGAGCAATTAATTATGAAGGTGATTTCAAGAGCCTCATTTGCAACAGCCAGCCTGGCCCCTCCCCTCTCAGCTTTGTAGATTAATTTCTTTTGTCATTTCATATATTTCCTACACACACCCCACCCCCAAACTCAGGGGGTGATCCCATTCCTCGAGGAGAGTTGCCATTAGGCCTACTCCAATTATGAAGATATAGAAACTGGCGGATTAACTTCAGTGTTCTTGATCCTTATTCTTTATGTGAAATGTGTCATTTCTAAGGACTCCTTTAACTGTTTGTGTGATTAGCACAATACATGATTTGTAGGGTTTTAGCCTGAATGATGAAGACAAACAGGCATTGAGATTGTGACTAGCACAGTAAAATTGCGTTTAATCACCCAGCTCATTGGTTTTAAGGGACAAGGCAGGTTCATCGATGATGTTATGGAAAGGGTGTACAGAAGAAGATGTCTTGTTATCTAAAAAGATATAGAAAGCAGAATGTTCTGCTTTATCTAATGTTGTTCATGAACAAAACATGACTTCAACAACCAAAGAAATAGAGAGAACAGAATGCTTTAACAAAAAAATGGTCAGATATAAAATATTCAGGTTGAATTTAAAACAATCGTAAAGGTGACATATAAAACACAAATTCGAGGTCAATGCACTGACTAATATAATTTCCAGACATGTGGCGTTTCGTGAGGGATAGTGATTGTGTCATCAAAACATTTGTCATCAAAACATAGATCTCTTAATCATCATTTATGGGGGGTTGGGGGTGGGTTGTTGAGGTAGAGAAGAGAGTGAATCACATTGGTGTTGAGGATTTAGGATAGCGTGATGTTCATAAAACAGTTTTCATCTTGAGTAGAGATCTAGCTGATAGCTGATTCTTAAGCGTGATATAAATGTCAACGACCTTCCTCGTGACTTTCAACGTGATTGCTAAATCAATTTAGGGATCGGCTGTAAAACAATGAGCATGCCAATTATGATCCAAGGCCGCGTTTGCATGGCGGAGATAAGAGCGGCGAGGTCCGCCGCTGGATGAATGGGCACGCTGTGTAAAATAATCCTAAAATGCATGGCAGAGTAGCTGCAGGATAGGAGCCAAATGTCAAGTGCCGTTTTAAGTGATTGTGAGAAAGATCCAAGTGGCACTGCTCCTCTCTGGCTACCAGCATTACAGCCTCGTGTCATCTAGCCTATAATCACCTTGCACACCCCCCACTTATTCCAATAAAAGGGAACTTTGATTTAAGTACCCCTTATAAAATGATGGATTATTGATTGTGGACTTTCCCCCCATCAATGGACTTCACTTAGTCAAGTTGGATTTTACCAATGAAGCGGAAATTCAAAGAAACCCATAGGTGTGTTTCCCAGTAATTAAAACAGTTGCAGATGTTCCATTTTAGGCAATTTATGTCATATCTTTCAGTACTAAACTTATTCCCCTCAAATACACCAAAGTCTGACAGATTTATCATAGACCACCAATCAAGAGAAATTAATTATCTCATAATCTCAAATCTTGCTGGCTGCTATTGTCTGCAGATTCATGCTTCAGTAGAGCATCATATGATAAAATCACTGGGTGGTGGACTTGCACAGAGGTCACAGTCACAGTTGGCTGTTAAAGTTATTATAGCTACAGTCTTGGACACCACATTTCCAAACTTCATATCAATCTGAAATATTGAATATCACATCTAGGTTTTAAAATGAATAGTTACTGTATTGCACTAATTGTTGGTCAGAAGAACACAAACTAGGCTAAGTTTGTAATTATGTTAAGTTTACTTATGTTATCTGGACTAAGTCAGCTTTATGAACATGACACAAGGACTGCCATTATGTCCCTTTTTGCCATTATGTCCCAATTAATAGATTTGAAATATGCTGTTACTGCTTTGGTCTTCCCTGCTAATTATCACCTTGTGAGATGTGTTTCATTATCCAATTTCATCCAATAAACCACCAAGTTCTAGCCAAACAAACATTCTTGGGCCCATATCAATAAAAAAAATGCCTATTTGGATCAAATTGACCAGCAAGACTTTGGGTAACAGAACGTAATTACAACATAAACAAATATTTAATAACTCTTAATACTGAAAGACCATTTGTGCCTCAGTGAAAAAAAACATTTTAATTATTTAAGTATAGATTATTAATCTTCACTGGAATAAGTTATGTTCAGTGTACAAGATCTGGCATGATACAGAACTGCTATTATCAACATAAATGCATAAATGTATTGCATTAGGCCTATATTTATATTTAATAATACTGTTCAAGATTTGTAAAGATACTTCACATACTTCAATCACATCATCAATGTCCAAAGAAAGACATTTGCAGTTTTCTGCATACTGTGAGCTCAGCAGATATCCTTTATAGTTAAAATATCATAATGATTGGACAAATAGAAAGTCTCAAAAATTGCTTTGCATTTCAACTTACATTGAAAATAAAGAATGTTTTTGCCATCTCCAAAAAATACCATTTTGGAGATCCTTGTTTTTCTTTGGACAGCTATTTTAAGGTCTTTTACATGTTCAATTACAATGATTAAACTACAGCGACACAGTAAAGATTTTAAGTGTTTAACAACAACACAAGCAAACTGCAGTGCACTTTAAACTGATTCTTTAAACTGTTCTTTTTCATGATTGTTCTTCCCTTCTCAAGGCCATTCACCTGTACAACACTAGTTTGGAGATCTTCATGTTCTCATGTTCTTCTGGTCTATTAAGCTCATGGTATTTCAAAATCATCTTCAAATTCAAATGCCACCCAATTTTCTTTGAATCCAATTAAATAATATAACTTCTTTAACTTTAGCTTGTATGTACATAATAATGGAACCTTCAGATTTCATGCTATATCGTATGTAAGTCTACAACATTTATTCAAAGCTCCATAGTTGTTTCTTTTAAAAATGAGTTCAATATTTTGGGTATTTATCCAGGAGAAGATTAATTTGTTGAGGCTTCCATTTTCCAAACTACTCATTTTAGTCAGGAGAGGTTTAGCAAGGAAGAAGTAAATGATTGCCCAAACCTTTTTTTATCTTAAGACCATAACAAAGGGCATTGCTTTAAATGAATATTATGACATTATTTTTCTCAAAAAAAAAACAAAAAAAAAAACAAAGAACATAAATTAAATGTATTTTATGTCATTCAAAAGTAGGATACAGCTAGAAATTACTACACAGGCTTGCATGGGACATAGATTGAGAGTGAAATTGCTTTTAGAATCCATAATAAACCATTAATGTACACAACATTCGCTAACAGTTGTGCTATTATTTCCATCTTATAATAAGATCTAATAAAGAACAGAATGCATGAAATATTATTCCTCACCTGGGATTATTTTACTGCTCTGCAGTGGTTTGAATGTTGTAGGTAGTGATGCGTTTCTATGCATTATCACTTTCTACTTTCTTCTATTTTCCTCCATCTAAAGGTGTTATTATGAGGAAAAAATTGGAAATATGCTTAAATATAATTCAACAATAAGAATGTGATGTCACTTGACTACTTTTGTAAACCAAACAGTTATGAAGGCAAAGCTGGTTACAATTATTAGTGTAAGACTGTGTGAAATAAAATTACATTTTAGTTGCCTAATGCAGGGAACAGACAAAAAACTCCACCAAATTAATAAAGAAGTAAAATGTGTTTTGTTTGCGGAAAAATTCCTGGAATGTTTAATCAATATATTAACACTCTAAATAATTTCTTTTAGAGGTGGGTTCTATCTGTAGAACACTTATTTTGACAAACATCTTAATTCAATAAATTATTTTTCCAGATCACTCAACAAGAACAACAAAAATAGTCAATATAGTCAATATCTGACTGTCTGACTCACCACTGTTTATACAAATAACTAAAAAATATGTGAATGATACTGAGGACCATGGTTATATCAACAATCATATTGTTTGCTATGGTTGAAAAATTGCACAAGGCTTAACTTTTCAACAACAATTGATCAAGCTGACATGTGCCATTGACTCTCTACAGGTGAAAATGAAGTAAAACTGTTTGTTTTGAATTCATTGTTTTTGTGATGTCATAATGATGACCATATCAACTTTAACAAAAAGTTTTAAAATCCACTTCTGCTTCTTCAGATACTCAGTCGTCTATGGTAGATGGGTAAGGCTGGATAATGTTATCACTGTATAGCTTGTTTTTTTCCCCAGAAGTTGTTGACAGTGAGTTTATAAGCTTTAGCACAGTTGTTTACTCTCCACCAAGTTTAGCACATATTTCATGCAAAGCATCATGGGAGGAACATTTTGGACATGTGCTTTAAGCTAGCATTAGTGATACAGCACTAATAAGATTAACTGTTTAATTTTCAAAGACATATGGTGAAAAATGGTGAAAAATGCTTAAACATATTACCTATTTTATCAAGTGTTTATTGAGGTTGTTTATAGACTTGTGTCTCCTTTTCAAGTGTATAAATTGCTTACTGAGGTTGGTTATAAATTAATAGCTCCTATTCTAGTGTGTAAATTGTTTATTGAGATTGGTTATGGAGTAGTATCTCCTATACTAGTGTACAGAGTGTTTGTTGAGGTTGGGTTTGGACTAATATCTCATATTGTAGTGTAAAGTGTTTTTTGAAGTTGATTATGGACTAATATCCCCTATGCTAGTGTATATAGTGTTTACTAAGATTGATTATGGACTAATATCTCCCATTCCAGTGTATAGTGTTCATTGAATTTTTGAGTAATATCTCATATTCTAGTGTAAGGAGTGTTTTTTGAAGTTGGTTATGTATTAATATTTTCAATTCTAGTGTATAGGGTGTTGATTGAGGTTAATTATAGACTAATATCTCATATTCATCTTATTTGATGGTTATGGATTAATATTTCTTATTTTAGCATGTCTACAATATTCCTACATCCCATGATGCCTTGCATAAAATATTAAGTCTTACTGCTTCTAACTGACCAGTGCAACTTATCATCAATATTTGAATAAAATAGGCAATATCAAGAATGACAAAAAGTCAATAACATTTCTTAGATAAATAATATCAATTGTAGTCTTTTGGTTAGATCAGAATGAAGATATTTCAATGTGTACATGCCCAAATATTAAAATATAGCCTACTGCCATTAGCATTAATTGAATTCAGTCCAGTGAGATTCAAATAGTCCAGTAGAGACCTCTACTCAAATAAAGCTCAGTTGCAATAAACCTTATCCTCAACTGCAACACTGCAGTTAGTAGTGTATGTATGTGTGTGTGTGTGTGTGTGTGTGTGTGTGTGTGTATGTGTGTGTGTGAACCATTTAGAAATTTCAAAATTTCTGCATACATATGATCTAAAACATCATCAGATTTTCACACAAGTCCTCATTGTAGATAAAGTGAACCCAGTTAAACAAATGAGACAAAATATTATAATTGGTCATTTATTTATTGAGGAAAATTATCCGATATATTTGTGAGTGGCAAACGTATGTGAACCTTTGCTTTCAGTATCTGGTGTGACCCCCTTTTACAACAATAACTGCAACTAAATGTCCAGTAACTGTTCCTTAAGCATTCTTTTGTAGAACTACTTGTGTGCTTAGGGTCGATGTTTTGCTGCATGACCCACCTTCTCTTGAGATTCAGTTCATGGACAGATGTCCTGACATTTTCTTTAGTATTCTCTGATATAATTATTCATTGTTCCATCAATGATGGCAGGCTGTCCTGGCCCAGATGCAGCAAAACAGGCCTAAACCATGATACTACCACCACCAGGTTTCACAGATGGAATATTATCTTATGCTGGAATACAGTGTTTTCCTTTCTCCAAACATAGAACTTTATTTTGGTCTCATCCGTCCACAAAACATTCTTTGAATAGTCTTCTGACTTGTCCATGTGATTTTTAGCAAACTGCAGATGAGCAGCAATGTTCTTTTTGGAGAACAGCAGCTTTCTCCTTACAACCCTGCCATGCACACCATTGTTGTTCTGTGTTCTGCTGATGGTGGACTCATGAACATTAACATTAACCAATGTGAGAGAGACCTTCAGTCATTTAGAAGTTACCCTGGGGTCCTTTGTGACCTCGCTGACTATTACACACCTTGCTCTTGGAATGATCTTTGTTGGTCGACCACTCCTGAGGAGGGTAACAATGGCCTTGAATTTACTCCATTTGTACACAATCTGTCTGATTGTGGATTGGTAGAGTCCAAACTCTTTAGAGATGGTTTTGTAACCTTTTTCAGCCTGATGAGCATAAACAACTCTTTATCTGACGTCCTCAGGAATCTCCTTTGTTCGTGCCATGATACACTTTCACAAACATGTGTTGTGAAGTGCAGACTTTGAAAGATCCCTGTTCTTTAAATAAAACAGGGTGCCCACTCACATCATATATCTAACATTTTTATTGAATTGCATGGTAAATTAGTGAACTGACAGCTTTCCTTTTAAAAATGAAAAATATACAGCAGGCCACGTATTGAAACACATGAATTTCCATGTACAGTAAATGCACAACTGTGAGCTGACACTTCAAACTCATTCTCACTTCCGAGCCGATTCATTATCAATTAGAAGTGAAAATGGAGCTGGGTGGGAAAACAGCCTCAGAGGCTCAGCACCTGTATGTTCCTCTCCCGCACTCATGTGGCACAGTGATGGCTAAACCACTCGCCGGTGATTTAGAAAGCGCTGTGTAAACAGGCATTTTGCTCCCCCTGTCTTCCCAGGGACTCCAGGCTCTAGAGGTTAATGAAGTGTGAAGTGTGAAAACTTCCAGAGATGGGATGAGTTAAACAGTGTTTCCAGATGTTAAGGCAACACTGTCCAAATCTATTTGGGCCTGTCAACCCTTTATAGGTCGCAAATTACTCTAGTTATGGGAGAGATAAATAAGCTCCAGTCTGATCATTTGCTGCTGATCTTCTACAGTAGGCACCCTGCCGACCCTAACTGTCTTTAAACACTTCTCTGTAAAGCAATAGAATAAAAAAATAATATCCTACAAATTTCAGACACCCTGATTGACCAAACACAAAATGTAATTGATTTGAATACCATAAATATCATCATAAATATATCAACACAACAATATTCTAGAACATGAATAAAAACAATGAAACAGCTGATTTAACTGAATTAAACCAAAGACGTTAAGGATTTAGTTCAAAAACACATTACACATCATTTTCATTAATTGTCTTTTTTATTAGATACAATTTTGGGACTGGGCTTTATAATTACATTAAATATCAATGCTATATTTTGATTAATAACAGACTTGTTGGGAAATACAACACTATTTTCCATAATACAGCAACTTTCATTGTTTACAGCTGTTTATATCTAATTTGCCTTAGGGGAATATGCAGTATATTGAAACAAACTCTTTAAATGAACAAATTATGATTGAAAACTGAACTAATTACAAAATTATCATGAAAATTCACAAAAATATTACAAAAATTCTGGTGCAAAAATTCAGGGTCTATTGCAATACTGTTTCGTTCTGTAATTTTCATTTGCACTATATCTCTTTCAGATTTGCATATATGATAAAATGATTGCTAATAAGTATTTAATATTTAGAATTTAATGCTTATCACAGCAGAAGTAAGCTAAACTGCTTACCTTAATGTGAAAGGAACAGAAGAAAAATTGTGTATATTCAAAACATTACCTATAGTAACAAAAAGGCTCAATGACATTTAATTTGTCATGTCATGGTTCTATACAGGTGTCATAAAATTAGAATATCATGAAAAAGTCCAAGCACAACGCAGCCATGTACAAGGATGTTTTAGAGCACTTCATGCTTCCTGCTGCTGACCAACTTTATGGAGATGTGGATTTCATTTTCCAACAGGACTTGGCACCTGCACACAGTGCCAAAAAATGGAATGGGAGACCATGGATCCCTGTTTTTAATTGGCCAGAAAAACTCACCTTACCTTAACCAGAAGAAGAGGAAGATACGATACACCAGACCCACCAAATCAGAATAGCTGAAGGCCACCATCAGAGCAACCTGGACTCTCATAACACCTGAGCAGTGCCACAGACTGACTCCATGCCACGCCGCATTGCTGCAGTAATCCAGACCAAAAGAGCCCCAACTAAATATTGAGTGCTGTACATGCTCATACTTTTCATGTTCATACTTTTCAGTTGGCCAACAACAGAAAATCTTTTTTTGAATTGGTCTTAAATAATATTCAAATTTTCTGAGATACTGAATTTGGGATTTTCATTAGTTGTCAGTTATAATCATCAAAATTAAAAGAAATAAACTTGAAAGAAATAATTTGAAATATATCAGTCTGTGTGTAATGAACAAATATAATATACAAGTTTCACTTTTTGAATGGAATTACTAAAATGAATAAACCTTTTCAAGATATTCTAATTTTATGACCAGCACCTGTAAATAAACACTGCCTTTACTAAATAACCACTGATAAACCCCTTTTTTGGGTGTAGAGCTGTAGATGCAAACTATGAAAACATATATTTTGTGGACAGAAAAGACATGAGAATTCTTAAATACAATAAAAGCAAATATTTGGTTGACTGGATGATTCAAAAACATTTTCTTATTTGGAGAAACAAACACACCATAATCCAAACAATTAAAACATTATATAAACAAAAGTACTGGCAAAACAAATTACCATAAAATAAAATAATCAATATTAAACCCAAATAGGGCCTCAAAAGTCCAAATGGGCCTACCAAACCACCTTAGCTGAGGTTGGAATGGAGATAGTTAAGAAGAAATGGTTAGTCATATACATTACCAAGTCAGTTATAACTGAACAATAAACAGAGCTTGACTAGAGCATGGCATAAATATTGACTTCAAAATGTATTTGGACATTTGAAATCCATTTTTATTAGTAAATTTCACTGAAGCTCTTAAGGTTACTCAATAAAATGAGAAAAATTTGAGAAAAACATTTATAACACTGCTGCCATTTTAAAGACTCACTGTATGAAGAAAGCTTTAAGCCTCATGTAAGACTGTACAAGTCTGTGTCTGCTGTTTTTTATTGTTTTTATTTATTTATTTAACAGTAGCATCAGTCATTTTGTGTTTACTGATGGTATCATGAACCTAGAGATGTAAAAAGGCCTTTTGGAGTTATACACTGTCAGTAGATAACAGCAGTCTGAAGGCAAATGTGGGAATATAGACATTTAAGGGTTAAAATAAATGCCAGTTGGTTTGATATTTTGTACCCTTTACCTATCAAACATTTTTATATATGAGTCAAGGTGTCAAAATTATTTTGGGGTCATTATATAATAAATGCAAAAAGTGGCCTTTTTGTCATCAGAGGTTGCCAATATAGTGAAAATCTATACCAAGTCTATTGTGAGAGGCAGATTTGTCTTATTTTGTCAGTTAATTTTGCATTTTGGCATGTAAGGAATGTTCCTTTCCTATAATATAATTTACAAAAACAGTGGAGGTTTCACTAATGGTGTACAATGTAAATGGATGGTTAACCTGCTGTCAACCTCCCTATAATTTGTTGTTTTGATTATAGACAGTATTTACTCAGTTCCACTATTGTCATCATTGTTGTATCATCAGTGCTATTTCATTGCTATGTTTTCAGTGCCAACTATTTACTTGGTTCTGCTAATTATTTTTGCCAAATGGCTTTATGCTTTTAACATGTGATTAATTGTGATTAATATTATCTTGCGTTAGGTTAGAGAGCACATGGAATACTGCCTTTAGGCTATTAGATATACAGAAGTCCCTGAAATTATTACAGAAACTGGCCCTGGTAATCAATAAATCAATGTTTACAGTAAACATAAAGGTTTTCATTGACAAATATCAGAAGTGTTTGTAAGGATGTAAAAATTAGCCACTAGTACTGGAAGAGAAAATGGTTTTGCTCCTAGAACTGTCTTTCCCAATAGCAGCTGTGAAGGTCTAAACCAACATTGACCTTCTAATGACTCATCAGGTTATTATCAACACCCTTATAATTCATATGTATTAAAACAGGCAGATAGACTGAGAAACACTGTGTTAATTTAGTCATTGTGGCATTGGCAGTCTGACTATGAAGTAATATTATGTGGATTACATTTGTACCTCAAAAGTCATTGTAATGGATTCTACAATTTCATGTGTCAACTCAATTCACCCATTGCTGTGCACTCTTCGTCAGTTAGAGGTTAAGCTTTGTTATGGGTCTTAATAAGATAACTGCTGCCATTGATTTGGGTCAAGCCCGACCTAGCAGGACATGAAAGGAACTGCCATAGGCTATAGTTAACCTAGGGATAATTACTCATTATAATTGTACTCTAAACTGTATTAACCTTCTCCATTTCCTACAGAGAGGACACAGGTAGACCTACTCTTTTTGAGAGAGGATCATTCAAAATTGGGGAAAAAAGACACAAAAGTAGAGAGAGTATCACCTGCAGTTTTATGTTGAATGGCAAATCCAAGCCCATTTTAAGCAATTTTAAGTTAATGTATTATTAGAAAGTGCTGTTTGATGAGTTAGTGATGGTGTAGGCTTTGGGTTATTATCACATTGTTGTCATGATGATCTTCAGCAGGTCATTGGCAAGTCTATGTCTCCTATGTTCTCAAAAATGAAAGGTTCCTAAATGGTTCTTGGCTTAGATGAAGTCTGTTCAAAATCTTCAATTTGTATGAAATGTCTTGAACCTTCAAATAATCTAGAAAACACTGAACATTGTATGGAATATTTCAAGCCTTTCTGTTTTAAAGTTGATCAGTGTGGCTTATAGGTCATGAAAATCAGAAATCCAGAATCTCAAATTATAAAAATAATTAATTTTGAGATAAACTACTATTCAGACAGTATCCACATTAAGACAAAAAAAAACTTGAAATATCACTTTATGTGTAATGAACATAAAACAATTTACCTTTTTGAATTACATTATGAACACAAGTGCACATTTTTATAATATTCACTTTTTTGGAGGTGCACTAGTACATCTATCTATCTATCTATCTATCTATCTATCTATCTATCTATCTAACTATCTATCTATCTATCTATCTATCTACACTGTAAAAATTCAATATAAAATTTTCACTTTTGTGAGTTAATTGAACTTGATTCATCTTTAAGTTCACCAAACGTTTTTAGTTTTGGCAAAAATGCAATTAAAACTTAGAAAAGCATTTCGTTTTTATATTTTGAACAAACGTTGCCACTATCTGTTACTCCTTCACATAGTACTAGTACTCTCTCCACCATAGGTTTCCAGTTATAGACAGTTGTGGCATCAATATAGTTTGAATTCAATTTCCTGACCACTTACTGTTCAAAACTCACTGCCTTAAAAAATGCAATATTAAGCAAAACACATAAAAATGTGCCATTATAATAAGAAATGTAGGCTTTTTTAGTATTTTATGACTGGCATAGAGGTCTGTATATTCACTCTGTGATCAAGTCCCAAAACCAGGAGCCCAAGAGTAGGAAATTTTGTCCTAACTGTTATATGTAAAATAGTTTTTTTTTTAAAGTTCCATAATTAATTGAGAGAGAAGAACTTTTCACTTAACTAATTAATTGGGTGCATTTTAATTTGAGCTTTTGTTTTACAGCCCATCCATCCATCCATCCAAGAAGGTAAGTAGCAGCTAGCTGCTGCTAATCAAATGCCCTTGATTAACTGATCATCGGCAAGTGTGGCCACCGCTATAAAAGCAGAAGTTTTGACAGTTTGCTGGTCTGGATCATTCATTGTGTTAACGCAACGCAAAGGAGGAAAAAAATCAGCAATGATCTTTGTGAACCAATTGTTGCTGGCAATCAATCTGGGAATGGTTAAAAGGTCATTTCCAAACAAACTTGAACTTAAACTTGAGAAGGGCTGCCAGGAGAAAGCCTCTTCTTTCCAAAAAGAACATGGTAGCACAGTTTAAGCTTGCAATGTTGCATCTGAACAAATATCAATGTCTTCTGGACAGAAAGACCAAAGTGGAGATGTTTGGTCATAATGCACACTGCCACATTTGGTGAAACCAAACACATTAGATCAGCACAAAGCACTCATACCAACTGTCAAGCATGGTGATGGAAGGGTGATGATTTGGGCTTGTTTTGCACTCACAGGACCTCTTCACCTTGCAGTCACTGAACTTCTCTGTATACCAAAGTATTTTACAGTCAAATGTGAGGCCATCTGTCTGACAGTTAAAGCTTGTCTGAAATCAGGTCAGACAACAGGACAATGATCTCAAGCACACCAGCCGATCTACAACAGAATGTGTGAAAATGAGAAGAATCAAGGTATTGCAATGGCCCAGTCAAAGTCCAGACCTCAACTCAGTTGAAATGCTGTGGTGGAAATGTACCTCTTTAAAAAAAAATTCTATTTGTAAGTCTTACACATCTAAAAAATAGAATATCATCAAAAAGTTAATACATTTCAGTAATTCAATTCAAAAATTGAAACTCATAGATTATACAGATTCATTACACACAGTTATCTGCTAGTGTTGGTCCACTGAGTTATATTAAGTCCAAAGTCAATGTGGATTTCATTTTCCAGCAGGACTTGGCACCTTCCCACACTGTCAAAAGTACCAATACCTGGTTTAATATCCACAGTATCACTGTACTTGATTGGTCAGCAAATGTTTTTGATAAGTTGTATTATAAATTCTATTTTGTTAAGTCTCTCAAATGCCTGGTTCTATTGCTGAATACTTCACTGTCCCATTGCTGCTGTGACTGCTTGAATTTATCCACTGTGTGACCAATAAAGGATTATCATATCTTATCTTATGTTAAACTCACCTGACCTAAGCTCCACAGAGAACCTATGAGCTATTGTCAAGAGGAAGATGAGAGACACCAGACCCAACAATGCAGATGAGCTGAAGGCCACTATCAAAGCAACCTGGGCTTCCATACCAGCTCAACAGTGCCACAGACTGATCTCCTCCATACCACCTCACATTAATGCAGTAATTCATGCCAAAGGAGCCCCAACCAAGTACTGAGTGTATGTACTGTACATACTTTTCAGTAGAACAACATTTATGTATTAAAAATCAGTTTTTAAATTGGTCTTATATAATATTGTAATTTTTTGAGATACTGACTTTTGGGTTTTCATTGACTGTAGGGCATAATCATCAGCAATTAAAGAAATAAACACTCCGTGTGTAATGAATCTATATAATACACGAGTTTCAATTTTTGAACTGAATTTTTGAAACTTTTCAGTGATTTTCTAATTTTTGAGATGCACCTGTATATGTGAATGATCTACATTCTGACTGGCTGCAATATATTATCCCTCATTCAAGTCCTTATAACTTTAATTTAAAAGGAAAAAAAAAACATCTATAAGCTAAATTTTTTATGCATTGTTTTTGTTACATTACAAGACCATTGAATTCATAGGATGGGAAGTGAATGATATGTTTAATGATGTTGACATACTACAACAATCCTTTTTATTTAAAAGTGAGAAAAAAATTTAATTGCAGCAAGTGGGCGAACTACTTTTGGCTCTCAGTAGTCTTACAGAGCTGGTATCATAGAAAACAGCTCTGTAAGACTACTGAGAGCCAAAAGTAGTTCTTCCACTAGCTTCACTTGAAGATCCTTTAAGAGTCTTCCTGTTATTAAATCTGAATTGCAAAATACTTATTACACATCCGGGCCAAGACCTGAGATTGCAGATTACCAAGAACTAATTCACAAGACCATATAGGCGTCCACCTTTTCCCAATCACCATGGCTCAGAGTGGCTCAAGGACTGGGCCTCCAAAAAAACTTGATCTCTCTTGGGTCCACTCTTTTTATTTAATGGCCTGGGGAAATAGTGTCTAACTGTGCCTGAAATGTCACTATCAAAGCATCCTGTAGAGGAGCATGTTACAGCTCTGTTGCTGACCCAATCGATCACATTAGAGCAAAGGAAGTGGGAAGATGTGACAGCCCAGAAACACTTCAATACTGACACGCTCTGTCTAAGAGCCGCAAGCACACTACCTACCAAAAAATAAATAATAAAAAAAAAACAACACCACACATACCTTGTTCTAACTCGGCAAGTGGGTGTGATTAGTCATAAAGGCTCCTATTGTGCAGTGGCTGGAAGAAAATTAGAGATGATAGTGGGACAGAATCAATAGTGTTTACCACTCTAAAGTGTGACCATATCTATCAGTGGTCCCAGGACTGCTGTGGATCGCTTTTCCCCTCCACCATATTGGCGGCTGGAGGAGAACCTGAGGAAGGAAGGTTTCAAGCCATAACATTCATTTCAGCGCTATCGATAAGCAGCTCAGGCTTTCAAAATAAACGATTTAGGTAGGCAAGAAATAATTAAAGCACCACCTACAGCTTTTTAAGCCAGATGTATGCAGCAGCTATAGGACATTAATTTTCCACAAATCGAGCCCCCACTCTCATGCCCCAGTCTAGCTTGCAAATAAGAATTCAATTTAAAGTAATATGTGGGAAGCGACTGGCAGCTGTAAAAGAGGATCTTAATTGACATGTGTACATACAGCAGGACACATGCAACAGTGCTACAGCTTTAATTTCACTACAGAGATGACACCACTGGAGTGCCAAAAGTGAGAAATGATGACCCACCTATTGACAAGCAATATTTTGGGGGCAGCTGTAGCCTAAAGGTTAGGGAACCAGGCTGTGGCTGATCCTGAGGAAAATAAAGGAGGGGGTGTGAATGAATAGTGCATCTTTGAGCAAGGCACCTCACACCAAACTTCTCTCTGGGCACTGTGACTGACGTAGCTGCCCCTGTGCCCACTGTATGTGCATTGCTCACTAGTGTGTATGTGTGTGTGTTCAGTATCACAGGTGGGTTAACTTTAGATAAGATTATTGCTACATTTTCTTCTTTGCATCAACTCTTAAAAATAAACCTCACAAAAGGGATCTCAGGAAAAATAAGGAACAGTTCAATAGATTGTTCTTTAACCCTGTAAACAGCCATGATTCTGAAGACTATTAATACTATATACTTAACTATACTTACATTTCTATAGCACTTGCTTTCTGGGACAGACATTAAAGAGTCAGTTCAACCTCCACCATCCATCTGGTTGATGCAACAACAGCCAGTCTGCCAGAATGCTATTAGGCAGAGAGGTGATGCCAGCCTAAGCCCGTTTTGAAGATGGGGAAGATTATGAGTGGGATATTTAGCCAGGATATTGGGGTAACACCTCTAGTCTTTTCGATGAAATGTCCAGGGTTTTTCTGATCTCTGAGAATCAGGCATATTCAAAAGACTGCATTATTTTTTAAATACAATATGGAGTAACCATCATTGCACTGGGATCAAATTAAGAATAATTAACATAATCTACATTGCAATCCATGTAGATACACTATATGTTATATATGATGTAGTAAGTCTTGGATTTGAATGTTTACAAAAACGGCTTTAGTAAATGAGAACCACATCCCCATCTTTTTTCTAAACCTGTTTCAGTTGTTCAGAAATTAAATTTAGTTTTCATGTGGTCTAAGGGGGACGATGTGTTCACAAACTTTCAGCATTCGGCCTTAGCGAGGCCACTGCCTTGGAGTTATTTTGGCTGTAATTCCATCCACTAATCCCACTGGTTTTCCAGATTAAAGCTGCCCCCGGTGCAGGAGGTGCATGAGGTGTGTTAATCCCCAGTACCAGTGATCAAGAGGCCAAGAAACAGCGTGTTCTTCAAGCCAGAAATGCTGGCAACAATATGTAACAGGTTTCTTGATCCTGTGAGGGAGATCGTCCACTCAAAGATCTGTTGTCGATATATAGTTGGTTTCTGTAAATGAACTGTTTGTCACACAGTGTGGCTGGCTTGCAGTTTTATGGAGTTACAAAAACAACCTTAAGCTTGAGTCCTGAACCTTCTGGGACCCTCGTACAAGTTTGGTTCACTGTCGTAATCTAATTCAGTGCTACAGTGTTGTTTTGTGGAAGTAGCCATTCAATTAATTGGTGGGTTTTTGGGCTTTTGTGCAATACAAAACTCACATTTAGAGAGTTTAACTAACTGTCAAAGCTTTTTTTCATTCTGTAGAACATTCAGACGCTGCACTTGTGTAGAAACAGCGAGAAAATTACACTGCCCGTCCTCACCAGAGCTGCCCGGAGATTATTATCTTTATCGGCAGTTAATCTTCTAGGGTCAAGATAAAAGCTGAATGCAAAGTGAACTCGTCGTGTCCCCAATTAAACACAAAGTCCGAGGGAAGGGAGAGGAGAGTGACAGAGCTATACGCAGATTAGCCCACAGCCCCAGTCCCTATAGTGGAGGGGAGAAATAGAAAACAACACAATTAAATTATGACACCTGACACTTAGACCTTACCTCTGTGTAAAAATCCTAACAGACTAACTGAGGAAAGTGAGATGCTGTCAGACGATTAATGTGTGATCACACACATTAGCACGACTCATGTTCCAAATTCTCCTGTGGATCTTTTTGTTTTTTTTTTCTGCCTAAAATGAGGACGTTAATGCTAACTTTTTCAAACGTCTTTCACAAGTTTTAAGTGAGCAGAGTGCTGAGAGAACATGACCGCAGTGTGAGGTGAGAATCAAGGACGTTTATTAAACTATAAATCAAGTGGCTTTCTATTCAATCAAATATGCCCAATATGTTGCGTAAAGGCTAGCGGTCTAGATTCGTTCCAGTTTCATGAATCTGGAATGAGTGTTGCATAAAATGTTGCACTCAAAATATGAGGCTAACAAATAGTAAGTCAGAGCCAAATTCAAAAGGTGACACATTGTGGTCCATCGGTTCTTCTTAATCTACATTTGGGTGCAAAACACACTAATGAATGTTACCAATCTATTACCTCAGAGAGAGGAGGACAAAGTGTGCACCCACACATTTAGAAGAACAAATAACACCTACACACGCCCACAGCTCTGGGGATGACAGTGGGCTTTTGGTAGCAGTAGGGGGATTCATGTGATAAACCATAAAAAAACACATTTAATTGCTGCTAATATGGACAGAGAATAGTCTTTGGTCTATTATCCTCAGTCGTACTGAAGCTGATCAGCCATATGCAACCATATCAATGTTGCTGGAACAAAACCCCTTATCTCCAATGTCATTGTTTTTCAGGAAAATGAAAACCATCCTTAACTTTGAATATAAGCTAATATAACAAGAATGTTTTCCCAAAAAATTTGCAATTAGTACTAACTTTAGACCATTTCTTTTGGTCCAGTCATCACAAATTTCCAAACAATGTAAAATAAATAAAAAATGGGCAGATGCTACCATGCCAACAAAATGTGTTTTCATTTATACTCTAAAAAATAAAGGTTTATATATATATATATATATATATATATATATATATATATTTGTTTTGGACATATGATTTTAGGAAAAACCCTTTTCTTTAAAGATCAGATTATTTATGCTTCTAGATCTCGTTTACAAAAGCAGTTCTTTGAGGAAATCCTCACTGACAGGGACCCGGATGTGGTTCTCCTATGAACTCACTCAAAAAAACCTCCTTGAGTATAAACAAGGGTGCAACACATTCATTCTATACCTATGTAACACCAAATACTCAATTTGAACTACTTCAATGCTCGGTTTTGAATTAGACTGTCAATGAATGCAGTAGTGTTATGCAGAGATACAAAAAACAGAACAATAATAACTGACCAGAGGAACCAAATAAAACAAGTCTACAGACAGAGAATAAGGCATGGCAATGGGGGGGGGAAGGCACTGAACATTGCAGTTAATAGAAGATAAGGCAGGAATGAAATTTGACACCACCATCACTGAAGACAGACAGAGGTAGTTAGAAGCTGGAGGATGGGTTTGGGACCCAAGTCTGTTCTGTTAATTACAATTCCGTCTCCTCTCCAAATCTCTAAATTAGCTTTGCTGAAATGATCTGCGTTTGTGGAACAGTGAAAGGAATCAATTTGCATGCTAAATATAACCCTGCAAATTCAATGAAGGGGTAGTGTTAATATTTTCCCCACTTAAGATAATGGTGGCCACCACTGCTAAATTTTTGCCCTAATGGATCTTTTAAAGACAAATTATGGTTTCCAACAAAAAAGAAATGATTACAATGCACAATTCTATATCTCTTCCTCTTCCCTATTAAAATAGTGTGAAAAGCAAAAAATTAGACATTACTGCATTACCTCTGGCATTTTTTTTTTTTTTAAGTCGCGCCACGTTCATTTAGATTAATGCTTTTTTCCGCCAGTACTTTCAGTGCTAGAATGAATACTAGGGGAAATTTATGACTCCAATTATAAATCCAAGTTTTGTCAACACGGTAAACTTTTCAGTGCAGTTGATAGTACATTAGCTTACCTTTGACATAAACAAGGCCACACTTACCAGAGTGCCTGAGCCAGTATCATCACAGTTCATTTAACCAGCCCTGGCACTAACTGTAACCTGGGGATGTATAGAGAAAGTAGAGATCTGTGCTTGTAGCCTCAGCTGCTGGCTTGGCTTTTCTTAGACTTTGAAGATACTGTGTGCAGCTACAGAAGCACACTAAAGACACGGGCTCAGCTTATGTTAGGTTGGGGAGCGCTGTGTTGGAGTATCCAGTCTCTTGCTCCATTGGGCCATACCAGATGGATGATTCCTCAAGGTGATTTTTTTTGGAGGGGGGGGCAGTTGAGCTGCATTGATTCGGCAGCAGCAGGCGGATGTCACACATGCGTTGAACACTGCTCAATGACTTTGCTATCCCATTCCCATTTAAATTGCCTCTACTTTTCCTTTCTGACACCTGTTTAAATCAATGTCTTCCTCTGCAGGTCATGGGCTGAATGTACCGAGGCGCTCACCGACCGCCTCTCAAATCCACTAAAATCAACACAATAATTGAAATATTTTCAAGCTGATTACACCGAGGCCCGAGGCTCGGCTGGTTGCTAAGAGCACGCTCCCCGGTTGCTAGGGGGAGTAAATCATCTTGCATTATTTGATTTTTGTTACTGATATGAAACCCCTAGTCCCTCGATTAAATGTCTCGCAGTCAAACACCTAGGGGACGGAGAGAAGAGACAAAATAAAACAGTCACAGTGAACCTGTCAAATAGCATCTCAAACTTTTTCCTGTCCTCAGGGCTCGGACACAAATCTGCCTGCTTATTTGTGTTTGTTCCAGCTGAAATGACAAAGCTGAAAGGGAGGGAAGCAGGGCTGATTGAAGGAGAAGAGGGCAGGCATGGTGAAATGTCAGGGAATCACACATCAATCTGGGCTTTTCCTCCGATCATCAGGCTCACTTAGCACTCCGAGACCAAGCCTGATTGGATCGCTCAGGACAGTGATAGTGCTGGTAAAGCAGGATGAGAACAATTTAGGCTATGTTTCTTCTGCTCTGCCTTAGCTTTGCTAAAGCATGAAGGCTATTCAGAGCTGAAAGGGGCTTTTTGGTCTATTTATTTGTGATTTGCCCGATAAATCCATGGACGTATTCTTCGTATGCATTTACAACTTGTTTATGAAGCTAAAATGTAACTTACATTGATTCAAACTGACTCATCTAAACATGATGAAACCATTCAATGCTTCTCTGATACTCGTAATGGGATCTAAAGGATAGTAATGCTATTTATTGGTTTTCTGATGGTTTGATATTAAAATATATATGCAATTTTAATGGTTTAATGGGTTCTCCTTGATGGCCCTCAGCCATTGCATGGATTTGTTGCATTCATCAGCAACATACTTGATTGAACATAACAAAGAACTGATTAACCAAACTAGGTATTGAATGATCACCAGAAATTATACTGGATCGGCATGACGACAGGTTTACAAAGTGTTAAACATACACTTTCACATCCATAACATCACTAATGAATGTATTCATGTATTATACATACAGTACAAGTCAAAAGTTTGGACACACCTTCTCATTTAGTGTTTTTATTGTTTTCTTTTTCCTACATTGTAAATAAATACTGAAGTCATCCAGATTATGAAGGAACACATATGAAATCATGTAGTAAACTTAAAAAAAGTGTTAAACAAACCAAAATGTGTTTTCTTCAAAGTAGACACGCAACTGATGTCTCAAATACATTAAGAGGCAAGAAATGCAAGTCATGAACTCTTGATAAGACACAGCTGTTAACTGAAAGCCATTCCAGGTGACTACCTCATAAAGCTGACTGAGAAAATGCCAAGAAAGCTGCATCTAAGCAAGAGGTGCCTACTGTGAAGAATGTAATATATAATCATATTCTGGTTTGTTTAACACTTGTTTGTTTACTAAATAATTACAGATGTACTTCTTCATAGTTTGGATGACTTTAGTATTAATCTACAATACAAACAATTTTTAAATCATGAACAACCACTGAATGTCCAGAAAGTGAGTCCAAACTTCTGACTGGTACTGTGTTTCTTCTAAAATTCTTTCATTTTTGAGTAAATAAACATTTACAGTCCTAAAAGTAATTTTCTTTGGCTTTCTCCATCCTGATTTCCAAATGTTACATTAATTTAACATTTCCTTTATCTTTCATTAACCTTACATCATGAACATATTTAACAGCATGCTTGTTTGGTAAAGTCTATAATGTAATTATTACACAATGTACTTCACTTCTGCTGGAAACCATTAAATGGGTGACTCGTGACTGTTCCTTGACACATCTAATGGTTTTCTACTGGGACCTAAAGGTGTTCTACAAGAAATAAGTGATCTCTAATGGTAAGCCAATTACTTTTTACCATTAAGGTCCCATTACTTGATGGAAATTGTCTTCTTATTTATTCTATTCTATTCTATTCTATTCTATTCCATTGTCTAAGAAACACTTTGTTTAGATCATAAAGAGTTATGTGTACACCAATGTAGTGGTCAAAATGTGACATGTAGCTTGATGCTAAATGAAACTGGACATTTACGTGCCATAACAGTACACTGTAATATTACATAAGTCAACATTACAGTGTAATACACTAAACATCACTGTAAAATATTCATTCATTCATTCATTATCACACCCGCTTATTCCTTATCAGGGTCGCGGTTAGTCCCCCACCCCCTCACCGGGCGCAGGGCAGGGCATTACATTAATCAACTAAGCCCAGGACAGGGCGCCAATCCATCGCTGGGCGACACACAGACACACACACACACATACATACATACACACCTACGGACAATTTAGATTACCCAATTCACCTGATCCCCATGTTTTTGGACTGTGGGAGGAAACCGGAGTCCCCGGAGGAAACCCACGCAGACACGGGGAGAACATGGAAACTCCGCTCAGATAGGGACTCGAACCCTAGACCCCAGCGCTGAGAGGCGAACGTGCTAACCACTAAGCCACCGTGCCGCCACTGTAAAATATATTTACTAAATATAGCTCATTTTCCACTGGGACTTGATATGATATAGTTACATACAGTAGAAACAGACACGTGATGCATTTTCCTCTATTATCCTACAATCATAAATGTACCCGGCACACTTTTTGGCTTCATGCATAAACAGGGTGAACAAACATTAAATGATAATGTTGGTGGAAAAAGCATCTGTTTGGTCTGTTAGTGGCATGAACAGAAATATAGTCTTATACCAAAAACACACTACAGGAATTCAGTAGTATTATGTCAGTAGAGTATTAGTTGTATAAAAATGGCACAATTAATATGAACAAGCATATAAATTAATTTCCAATAAATACCAATTAATATTCATTTTAAGTTAAATATTTTTAAACATGAAAAAAATGAATGAATGTTTACATTTGATTAAATAATAAAGCTGGCAAATGAAATAACTTTTGGAATAAATGAGCCACACAGATCTCCATCAACATGAAGATGCTAAAAGTAGGATTACATTATTAAAACAAACATCAAGTAGTGTATTTATTTTTTAACTATTTATTCAGGAAATAAGAGATTTTGCCTGTAAAAACATGATAGTATCATTAGAATACATCCTAATGAACATAAATGCAGTAGTAAAAGTTTTGACAAAAGCATTTGATATGTTGTGAGCTAGTTTGAAAACAAATCAACACTTCTTAGATAATGTTAATTCATATAGTAAACATGAATAAAAATTATGAAATACTGATTAACCAAACCAATAACGACTGATAACAACATAGAATAATAGACTATAGTGGAAAATCAGTATTTACTCTAATAGTTATTTGTATTATATATATATATATATATATATATATATATATATATATATATATATATATATATATATATATATATGACTTATTGCTCTACACTGACAGTAGAAGCCACTATCCAAACAAACATATTATGTTTGTGTGTATATATATATATATATATATATATATATCTAGTGAGATATGACTGAAGTGTGAAACTTTGCTTTTAATACTATTACAATTTTAATGTGAAGCACAAAATGGAAAGAAAATGTCTTTCCCCATTTAGCACCCTATTCAGCAGGATTTGCTTTGAGGACACTGGAGACACAGTGACACTGCTGGTGCCTGCTTTGCCAAATGAGATCAGTGCTGGTAATAATGGGGGAGGTCAAGTGGAGGGGCTGCATTATTTCAATTCTCACTCAGGCAGACAGAGAACAGACAAAACATGCCTGCTGAACGTACAGTTACAATGTGCAAGCTCACGGCTATTTCATGTGCAAGCCCATTCATTCAAGAGCTGAGGATTCAAAGCTACTTCTTTAAACACAGAGGCTAGTTACTTCACTACAATGCTAACAACCACTGGGTCTGACCCCTGACCTGTGAGAACACTAGAGGCATTTAGGGCCTTTTCAAAAGCCTGAGTCAAACTAACAGTATACACAAAATAGCTGTAGAGGGGGGTGAAGAATGAGCACGAGTCTATTCTTCTGTAGAGAGCCCCTCCTCCTCTGGCTTTGATTAAGTGAGATCCTCCATAATCCTTCACTGTAAATCCAGAAGAGTTCACAAGATCAACTGTGAAGCAATAATGACTGCATGTGTTGTGGCCAATAAGGTGCATATTATCAAAGTACAAGAGTAAATATACTGAACACTCAGAATAAGTGTAAACAGCATTTAGTTATGTTCTATTTTTGTGACCTGGTTTTGTAAACCATCACTGTATCATTTGATGTCCACTGTGACATTTCCTACAGCATGAAAATAGCACAGTCACCAGCCCAAGGACATGTTTGCCTCTAGAGAGGACAAACACATCATCATATGTGATCTTGCAGGATAAGGAGATAGGAGAAATTGTACTTAGTAAGACTAGAGCCTGAACGATATATTGGTCTGCTGATAACATCGGTTGATACCGTGGTCCTGAAGCTTTATCAGTATGGGCAAAAGTTCTTGCCAATATTTAATAGCTTTTTATATTTTAATGAACAGATACATTTGACCTGAGTTCAAAGTTACATAACATGTTATTAACTTTTTTTTACACAAACAGCTATAACAAGAACAGATGAAAATAGGAATTAGTAATTAATACAAATCAAATCTGTTAAACAGTATATTCTTCTAGGTAGGATAATACTATTGTTGCTAAATTAAGTTCACCAATTAAAGACTTAATGGCAATAACTGTGAATACAAAAAGATTCCAAATTAAGAACAATTTAGCATCAACTAATGTTAATCCCCAGCATTCTGAAGAAAAAGACCCCTTACTGAGTTACAACACATGTTCTAATGCTCATTATATTCCTGCTCAGCAGTGACCTCAGCCTGGCTATACTAATGTGTGTCTTTAGAGCAGAACTACATTTCTCTCTCACTTTCTATAACCCTCAGTGTGTACTCTGTTCCTGGGAGGAGGGGGAGGTTTGGAGGGGCTGTGGCACAAGCAGGGCTGATCTGAGGCCTTCCCCTAAATAAACACGACGCCTGCTGGCCAGGGGTCTTTCATTAGCCTGCAGTCAGGCCTGGCGCGTGGCAGCCAGATCGATAAGGCAGCCCTGCTCCCTTTTATTTACCAACCACCACATTTCTTGTGGCCGAGTTGTCTTTTTTTAATAACCAGGCGCCCTGTTTAACTGCTTTATTTCGGCGGGCCCTCTGCGCAAGACCATCTGGTCCCCGGCCCTGTAAGACTCTCCTAAAGCCCGGGCCTGACAAGCAAGAGATATGTCAATGCAGTCCTCAGCACAAAGCAACATCTGCCGCGCCTGACACCCGCCATTGTATGGCCATTTAATCTGTCCCCCTCCTCCCCTTCAGCCGGGCGCACCACGGCCCTCCGTATTATGTTTTGCCACTCAATTAGCATTATCATCCCGCTGAAATAGAGGCCAATTTACCTTTAATGACATCATTGTTAGATGAGTGACAGTGGGCCGGGGCACTAGATAAACGGAGGCCAGCCCCCGACGCCCCCACTGGACGACACGGCGGCCAATCGCGGCAGCCCCCTCCTCAACCCCGTCGCCACCAACATTGTTTCCTCCAGTTCACAGAGGCAGTGTGGTGGAAAATTGAGTCCAGATTCATTAGGTTTCCAGTGCGCCGCTCGAGTCAGTTAAATTGATACATTTCCTAACAAAATTGAAGTGCTTTTGTGCCGCCTGCGGATGGCTGGTGACCTCGCCCGGCCCGCTGAGCAGCCGAAGCAAGCTGATGGATCCATTAGACCGCTTAGACCGCTTATTCCTTTCCCTCCATCTCTGACTGACACTGTAAATCTGAACCAATTTCAGCCTCTAATCACCATTACAAACCCCCTTTCCACTGTCCATTTGTTACTCTGCAATTCGAATACACAGCGCAGATTGGTCCAGAAATCCCAGTTTAAAGGTGCAGCCCACCCGTTTCCTTCTGGCTAAATGGTTCATGACTGCCGAGACCCTTTTCTTCCTGCAGGGAGGAGAGAGAGAGGGAGAGCAAGAGACAGAGAGAGAGAGAGGAAGAGAGACCTAGAGAGAGAGAAACATGAGTCACCACTACAAAGAGATACTAGCTAAAGATAAATGTAGGAGAAAAAAACAAGACCTTCACTCAAATCCCCACAGATATTCAGGAAATTAAAATGGAATAACAGAAACTAAAGGAAGGAGAGGAAAGAGAGAAAAAAATCAAAGGAAAGAAAGGAAAACAGATGAGCGTAAAAATTCAGGGAGATGATGATGGGCAGGCCTGAAGGCCACCCTGCCAGCAGTGGCAGAAGAGTGTCCTTTGAATAACAATCACTTTTACACCTCCAAAACATTTCTTCATCCACTACCCCATTTTTACACCCGCTTTTATCAGCCCACTCAAGCGCGCCGCTCTGCACAGGCTAGAGGATATTATTTCCCTGTTGGCCTCAGTCATATAACTCCACTTAATATGCACTCTATAATTTAAGACACTCCAATAATAACCTGCGAATGTGCGTTGCCATATTTTCATAACCTTCAACTTTGTTCAACTTGGAGGAGACCACGCCATGTTTACACTTAACAGGTAAAGAGAAAGGTATAGAAGATGCGGGTGTTAAAGTAAAAAAAAAAGAAGAATGAAGGAATGAAAGAAAGAAAAAGTGGGCATTCATAATTTATGTGCTATAATTCTCGGCGCTCAATCAGAGGGCTTATGCACAAACCCGTTGAGTTCTTTCGTCGGTCTCAATATATAATTACTGTTGCTCCTCATATCCCTCCAAGAGCAGTGGAAACACATTTTAATTGATATTGAGATGTTTATGCCCTCAGAAAGTAATTAAGATTTTCAATTAATCCCATCTCATTTCTGGACATCTTGCCTGGGTGTCCTTGAGCGTCCGGCGATTAATTCCCCAAACCTCCACAAAACGAACCGACTTCAATTACGCCGCACTGAATCGCAGCCCTGTAAATGACCTCATCCGAGGCTACATCAACATTTAAATTAAAGCCAATGCAAACTCAATTAAATAAAATCAAGGTGGCACAGTCAAGCACAACCAATGGGTCACCAGAGATGCGGCGTGCGTTCTCTTTCTTGCTTTTCTTGCCTGCAAAGATGTGAGCTAAGGTTTGGGCAGCAGAGATCTCCAGCTCTTATGAAGGTGTGAGTGAGCAGCTGCGCTTGGAATTAAGACCAGGGGCTCCTGAGTGATCAATACCATAGTTCCATAAGAATCAATTAAACAGCGCCTCTCCCAGAAAGTTCAGCCTCCTTTGGGCCAAGGAAAGTAATGAGGGCTCTGACCTCTCCCAGTCCCCCATTGCTTTCATTCATTTTCTGTTTGTTTATTTATTTATTTTATTGGTATCTATTCGCACTGTAGCACATGGCAGGTAGAACCTGGAAAAGCCTGGGGGGGGTGGAGAGGAAGAAAAACGAGGTTGCATTTCATTTGACAAATATAGATGCGGCGCCTTCTTGGCCTAAAAATCCATGGTGTATTCCGTACGCTGCATCTTGCATTTTATGTATTACCACAGAGGAAAAGAGAGAAGCCCCTGTAAGACTATTTATTCTTGCAACTCCTGAGCTCCCCCAAACATACGAATGCAATGTGACAACACCTTGGCCGCTTTCACCTCTGTTGTCACTGAAGGAAATAAAAAGAACAATTCCCACTTTGATGGGCTCTGCGCTGCTTTTTTCCCTCACACGTGGAGTCGGTCGCTACCCTCTCGCCCGCCCAACGCCTGCATTGGGGATTAGGGTGACATAATCTTAGCGGTGGCCTGAAAGTGGGGGTGCTGAATAGGTTTGAACCCTCTATGCCACGAAGAGATAACATTTGTCACTCTGGGTGCCCCTGCTCCCCCATTCATAGATTAGTGGACTGGCTCTTTTCAGCATGTGAAATGGCTTTGGCACTGCAGCCTGTTTATGCTAAAAAAGCCAACCCTCCCCGGACATGCAGCATCTTGTGCATTCCTTAAAGAGAGCCACCGCTAGCACTCTTTGGCCAGCAGCTCTTTTTGTCAGGGGAGGCTGCTAAGACGACTGTGATAGAGGCCGGTATGCGGGAGGCCAAAGTTGCGGCTAACAAAGTGTGTGCTGAGATATACTTAATACCCTGACATGGGGTTATATAGCTGTGCAATAAAAAAACTCCACAAAAAGAGGACCCATGATAATGTGGCTGCTAAACTCGTATTTATCAACGCTACATCCTTAAAATGTCTTTGGCAAAAAATATGGAGGGAAAAAAGATGCCGCCTTAACAAAAGGGCACACTTTTAGTGATTAAATGTACGCTTCTGTGTGTGTGCATAGATGTGTGTGTGTACACACGTCCATGTTATTTTCAATTGTCCATGTCTGGTAATTCACAGTATGTATCATCAGAGCCCTTTTCAAGGAACCCTAATCAGCCCGAGCCCAGTCCACACTTCAGATTTAAAGAGATTCTTTTGCATCTCAAAAGGGCAAGAGTGGAAATGAGATGTGACATTTTATTTGTGCTGTGCTTGTGCAGTAAATAAATAAATATCAGTCCATGACAGACAGAGGCTGCCTAGCACCGTCTCCTCACGCCGCACTCTCTGGTTAACTGTCACACCATTAAATTGTCTCTCTCTCAGACATGTCGCCCTCCTGATTGGTTAGCAGATGTAAAGTGAGGGAGCACTTGCCAAACAGTTTCCGAAAGCATGAAATTGACATTGTGAATCACATGTGACACCCTGACTCTCTGTGGCTTGTAATTGATCTGCATTTAGGCCATGAGGCAGGAGTAGTGAAAAGAGACAGGCAACATAAAGAAAAGTGGAGAAGAATGATACCAGTATTACAGCCTGAGAATGTTTCTTAAGTCTCTTTCTTTCTCTCTTTCCCACCCCCGCTCCTACTCCTTAGGACTGATTTCATCTCCAGTATTTTTTTTACCTGCGGTGTACAGAAGTCAGCAGGGCCCAAGATATCTCCCGGCTAGTGAGAGTCTAGTTATTGCTCTTTCATGTGGAGGATCTCTCCATTCACCCTAATTAAATTGAGCTTTTTAATCTGGCTCTTTTAATCCCGAGTCTCGTGCGGAGGGACCTGGGTGATGTGATTCTGAAAGGGAGTACTCCAGATTCCCAGCCTCATTCTTATCTCCACTCCGCTTTGCCTCGCAAACGCAACTGGAGGTTTGTGCACTTAAGAGAAGCGCAATTAGGCCTTTGAGCTTGACGCCCATTATGCTTGGATGAAAATGTGAAAACCATCTGTACACAAACGAAAGGGGAAGATGATGTTACAGTCGAAAGGCCATAGCAATTTAAACTTGTTTTTACTCCGCCTAAAAATGGCAGCTTCAAAAGGCATCAAGCTGTCTTTGAACAGTTTACAGTCATCGTGGTCTCTGCAGTCTCGTGGTCAAATATGATAAGGTACATTAACAAGTCAAATACGGTGTTGCTGAACAGAGAGCACATATTCGTTGTCACTGGCTTGCAACCAAAGATGAGGAACCACGATGACTGTATGGTCCATTTCCAAAAAAGGAAAGCAACCCGTCAGATGTTTGCGATGTTTAGAATGGGACACTCAAGTGCCTGACAAAAATTCATGGTTTAACTTAGACATAATCTATCAAAACCCTCCTCCATCACTGTCTTACAGCCTTGCAGGAGCTCAAGCAGTTTGCTCTTTAAGATCTAGATCAGGGTCAGCCGTGATAAGGCTTGTTCTAGCTGGGGATCCAGAGATAGAGGTCTTACCTGAGAGTCATTTTCAGCATGATTGCCCTTATCTGGGCTAAGCTGGCTTCCTCTGGCCTTGCTCACCCCACGCTTACCTCTGGCTTGGACACCGCCACGCCACCAAACACAGGAAAACCGCCTGCCAAAGATGCTTGTTTGCTAGGGATTAGGGTTTTTTTCTGTTTCTGTTACACCAACAGCATTTGGTGGCATCATTGGCAAAATGCAATCCAGCGCAATCGCCCTAATCAACATGGGCCACAAGCCAAAGTATACAAGCACACAACAAACCTGCATGGTCTGTGGTGTGTGACCACCAGAGGAACCACAAAAATAGGAGAGAGGGGCAAACACACATTTGAGGTCAAACTGCATTTCTTCTTGCAAAAGAATATGCCATGGGAGAGCAGGGAGGAAATTTAATTGCTAGGAAAAAGATGATAGCCCTGAGAGTTGTGTCACAAGGATGGCACTGCAAGTGAATGGAACAATGAATCTTTTAGGCAATTACCTCATTAGATTGAGAGCAGAGTTCCATAATTTATCAGGCTGTCGAGATTAAAGTAATCCACAACACTGAAACTCAAGAGCTGATCTCATAATGGATATTTTAATCATGTCTCTCAAAAAGAACGAGGAGCCTATTAACTTCTCATTTCAATTTCTAAATAAAAAAAATGACTTTGCGCACCTCCAAAATTACTAAAGCATTCCACAAGATGTTAGTGGATTATTCAGAGTCTTTATGAAGCTAGAATGTAGGCATACACACAGCAAATACAAGTCTTACTTTATCACGCCTTCATAATCACAGTAGATACTGGGCGCATCACTGAAATGAAATGTTTGGAAAATCAGATATAGAAACATAAGCCTTAACATCAAAGGTGCTAAGGACATTTTAAATAGCAACTGTATTTGGAAAATGCTCATATTCAAGACCAGCGAGACACACTGGGGGATGCAATAAGGTTAAAAGTCTCGTGAGAACCATTTCTATAGCAACGATACAAGTTTATCCAGTATATTTACATCTTCATCTCCTGGGAGGGGCATTAATGTGAATGAAGCCCCAAATGCATAAGCAACATAAGATCAACTCAGATTTATTCATCATTCGCTCTCAGTTGTTCCTTTCTTTCCATCCTTACATCGCAAGAAAAAAATATATTAAACATGTTTTTTGTTTCTTTTATATTGTAAACTGATGTTAAAGTCAAGCAAATTCTACTGCTGGAAAAAGCTTGGCCACAGAAACCCCATCCTCCTTTAAAACACTGATACTTTCCGGCCCAGTTCAGCTAGTGAGAACACCCGATAACATGGTTGTAATCCATTTGTCTGAATTGAGGCACATTAGAAACTCAAATAGTCTGAATTAGCAGCTTAATGTTCACCTCAAACAGTCAAACTGGTGGTAAACAAACAGCAGCAGGGTGGGAATAGAATGGTTTGGGCCCTGTGGAGGCACACTCCAGGGGCTTCCTGTGGAGACTTCTCCATAGTTACCACACTCAACACTGGCCCTGTGAACTGCACCGAGGATATTTTCAACTGAGCAGGAAAATACTCTCCGACAAGGTTTGGTGTTCAAGGTGAAGGCTGGGAGACAACAAAACTAATGCTTAACAACAACCTTCTTCCTATGGGAAATTAAGGCCAATAATCTTTGGATGCTTGATGGATATATTCACCTCATAAAAATGACTTAATATAGGACTTTGGTTAACTGCCTATGGACAAATCCAATTTGGAGCAGTCTCCGACAAGTAATTATACCCTTGGGTATTCATTCACTGCAGTAATAATAATAATGCATTCCTTACATTTGTGAGTATCAACACAGAATGCATACAACTTCTCAAAACATGCAATTGATACAATAATGCCCTTTTAAAATGATTGTACATCCTACAACCTTACGAGGGTTTAAACTGACTACAAAGCCCAAATCTGCAGTGCCCCAGCAAAAACTAAGCAGCTCTAGCCAGGCCCTAGCTGAGCTTCACTGTTCCTCGGCCCAATTATGATATCAGCGAGATGATAGCACTCATGAGTATCCTCTTCTAGAAAGAGCAGAATAAACTCAAAAGCTTCTTATCTTTTACCTAAGGATGGATCGCACCTCAGTGAGTAATTCATCTTCAACCCTCCATGGAAAAGAGACAGGCTCTGAGCTGACAAAAACACTAAGAGGATGTATGTGTGTGTGTGTGTGTGTGTGTGGCTAAGAGGAAAAAGGATGGGTGAGGTTATATTGGTCAGTCTTATATTGAGCGGTGAATGGAATGATCAGGTCTTTAAAAGGCTATTGTGGCTTTGTATTGGTGAGAATAGCCTTATTATCACATGCTAGCTCTATGGTTCTGAAGTCAAAGTCATATCCGATGATGATTGGCTTGGTGAAGGGCTCTGATGGAAAAAAGCAGAGCCCATTGCCTCCCCATCTCCATCGCACATTGCATTGGCATATGCGGCTCACTGAACCCTAGTTTTGGCCAAAATTGAAGAGCTTACACAGAGGAAAATAAATAGGCGGTTGAATAGCAATAGCCCGTGCCCCTGCACCTCTTATCAGTGGGAATCTAACAGCCGTGGTGTTTCAGAATTTCAGTTTAGCTTCCGATTAAGGTATGTCCCGCCATTTTATTCCCTACATCTCTATGCTTCATAGCTCTCAAAGACTTCTGGGTAACTGCCTATTATCTGACAGTTCCACTCCACCGACCCTGCCAATAAAACTTTTCATATCCCAATAAATGAACTCGATTGCCGCGTTCTAAACATTTACACTGCGCTAACAGATCATCTCCAGACCTTGGAATTGGCTAAATTCCCTTTTCCTGATGAATATATAGAAGGAGATTAGAGATATGATAGCTTTTCAGATTGCTGCACCCAGAGAAATTAGTTTAGCGAGCGTTTACAGAGGCTAAATTGGAACCATTAAATAGCGGATTGAATTGATGGCACATTCATTGTCTCTCCATCGGTATCACTGTAAAATCAATTAGCCGTCACTTTCCCATTCCCAATAAAGTGTGATTGTCAGCCACGCACGGCTACAGAGAGCCTGACAGGCACTCAGAGTGGAACACCATGTGAAAACAAATCTGTGAGCTGGGCAAGTGGTGGTAAATGTGAGCTGTAATTGGGTGGGGAAGTACAATTGTCTTTATCAAAAGCCAAATGGGCATGCTATGGACTATTAGCCTGAGCTCTGGCTATTCAGAAAAAAAGTCATGAATTCTTTAGAAGTGCTAGGATACCCAGAGAAGACAAAAGGGCTGTTTATTAAATCTTTATTAGCACTGTGATCCCAGCATGTGGGTTTATCCGATGATATACATGCTTAAAAGTCACTGCAGATGTAAAGATTATAGGAATGTTTAATTTGAAATCTAAGAATGAACAATGTTCAACAGCATTTTATATAGCCTGTCCTCAGAGAGCACTACATCTAATAATGGAAGCAACTGAAATGATGTGTGCAAAAGGCATGGAGTCAATGCAATAATGTACATACATTAATGCTATGAAATGATCTTGTTCAGATATCAAACACAGCTTAATGCTCAGCATTCTTGTCACATGCATCAAAAAGAGAAATGGTTATTATTCCTTGACTTTATGATGTCTGAAGATTCCTAAATTAAAATATTTGGTTCTATTTGAAATCTGTCACAGGTCTGTCACACAATACTAAGAGGAACTGCAATAAGAAGAAAGTTGCCTGTATGTAAATCAAAGGTGTCAAAAGTATTGACATTCATTACTCAGGTAGAAGTATAAATACTAGGGTTTAAAAAGACTTTTATAGAAGTTGGAGTATCAACTTAAGCTTTTTACTCAAGTAAAAGTACAAAAGTACTGGTTTCAAAACTACTTAAAGTATAAAAGTAAAAGCAATGAAAGGAAAAAAAATGCCAAAAAAAATGTGCTACAGGGTCATATAGTGCACTACGCCACCCCCCACCCCCACCATACATTTTTTCTAAAAGCCGTAATGACTATAATGTTATATTAAAATGGTAATGTTGAATTTTTTGGGATGTACTGGCTACCTGTTCAGCTGCATATATGCCCCATGAAAATTAATACATTTTAGTAATGTAAGAGCCATTTTGCACTAAATGTATATTTAATAGCAATTATATTTTTATTTTGTGTTTTATGTTCTTCTAGGTTATTTAGGCGCATTGTTTTAGTATTTAGAGTAAATCCTTTATTTTTCTGGCAATCGATTGCTTTCCCTGATTGCAAACTTACTCTGTACTCCATTACTTTCCCCAGAGGACATCAGGGCAGTATTTTAAGGTAGCAGTTTTTTTTATCATAGTCTGTTATGCTAAGCAACATTTTTTATTCATTTCTTTGTTTGTTATCTTGGTGAAAACAATACAAACGGACTTGTTTGAAAAACAAGACAGAATAAACATGTTTGATGACTACACTTAGTCTCTTTCTGTTGCTTTTGGAGGATACTGGATCCGCAAGCACGAGTTACAATCTTCAAGTGCTGCCTTAAAGCGCTGTGATACGGTACTGAGCTTACTGAAGAGTGACGACACACGTGACGTCCAGGTACCAATAGGGTATCAGAATGGTATTTGTTTATACTTCTCATCCAACCACAATAAAATTCACTCTTCCTGGATGGCAGTTTGTCTGGACAGGATGTTTTTTAAATGATGACAAACCGAAATGAAATAGGTAGAAATAACGAGGCTGTTTTTAAAATGTAAGGAGTAGAAAGTACCAATAATTATATGTAAATGTAAGTAAGTAGAAGTAAAAAGTCAACTGAAAATAAGGCCAAGTAAAAAAAAAAAATTGGTGATCATCCTTTTTCACCAAAATTTTGGGTCGGGGGGGAGGTGTTTTTTTTTTTTTTTTGT
>BRDA01016978.1:8138-19624 GCA_036984385.1 Crenuchus spilurus | reverse complement strand
TGTGTTTTACTGCACAGACAAGTTAATGTCTTGAATCGTTGGCAATGCACTTACATGTATACAGGGGCGGATTTAACCAATACGCAAACCATGCAATTGCTTGGGGCCCCCGGGATCAGGGGGCCCCCTGCTGGCCAAAAGAGGTTGGCAAAAAAAGACAGTTTTGGATCTCTGCTGATTTTTCCGTCCAAAAACAGTGTTACTCTATATTAAAAAGAGACAGGTCGAGCACTAGGACCCAGCAAAAAACAGCAACTCAGTCGGAAGCCTATTTCTCTTTAGACCACTCACAAGCTCATTGGCTCTGTTCTTGCTAACATGTGATTGGCCGTCCCAGTGGTCACTCCGTCAGCGTCTGGAATTTCAAACCATCCGTCCATCCATTAGTGTGCATCCATATAATATAATGTTTAATATTATTTTATAATAATAATAATAATAATAATAATAATAATATATAAAATAATAATAATAATAATAATAATTTTATAGTTATTATTAGTATATTATTAATATAAACTAGTAATTCTAAATAAAATATTCGGAATAATAATGTTTAAGTAATGTTTAAAATGTATGTATAATAATTAATATTTATTAATAATCAATAATAATAATTTAATTTATGTTTACACTGTACCGCACCATAACCATAAAAAATAATCTGTTTGATCAGGACATGACATTGCTTGGGGTCCCAGAACTTCCAAATCTGCCACTGCATGTATATCACAGTGATGGAGACGCCGGTATCTACTGTGAGGAATGGAGTAGCTGTGTTATGCTCACATTTTGGCCAACATGTAATTCTACAATCTTTTAGAGTAACTTATTTACTTTTGCTGAAGTTGAAACAGGATGGATGGCGATCACAGCTTCATGGTTCTTTATCACTCTTCACTTGCGTTCACTCTTCTTTGAATAGTGTATTTCCCAGGAGTGAAGATGGTATGAACTCTGCACTCTATGTACAGTTCTCTCTTTTGTCATTTCAAGGATTTGCACATCTTACAGTGCTGAGTCACCATTTAATGCTTTATGGGAGTCCTTCCATATCCAGACTGTAGCACAACACTCTGCATGGCCTTCTGTCAACCTCCCATGTGTTTCTATCAGCAAACGAAAAACGAGTCTGCCTGCAGAAGACAGAGCACAGTGTTTGAGATGCATCTCTTTATGCTTTAGAATGAAACAGGCTGCTTTGTTACTGTTCCTTTAATATACGTAAATTAAGCCACAACATTAAAACCACCTCCTGTTTTATCAGCTACACTGAGCATACAGGTGCACTTTGTAGTTGTACAGTTACAGACTGTAGTCCATCTGTTTCTCTCTATACTTTCTATAACTCTGTTCTTCAGTGGTCAGGACCCCCCGTGAGCATTATTTCATTATTCTCAGCACTGCAGTGACACTGATGTGGTGGTGTGTTAGTGTTTGCTATGCTGGTACAAGTGGATCAGACACAGCTGTAAGACTTAGGGATATCTAATTGCTACAGTATATATATATATACAGGGGTTAGACAGTGAAAGTGAAACAGCTGTCATGTTAGTGTGGGAGGTTTCATGGCTAAATTGGACCAGTCTGGTGGCCAATCTTCATTAATGTCACATTGCACCAGTAAGAGCAGAGTGTGAAGGTTCAGTTAGCAGGTAAGAGCACAGTTATATAGTATATTACAATGCACACAACATTATGGTGACATACCAGAGTTCAAAAGAGGACAAATTGTTGCTGCACGTCTTGCTGGCGCATCTGTGACCAAGACAGCAAGTCTTTGTGTCTAAATATTATTGAGCCACTTTGGGGTGTTTTGGAGGAGCGAGTCAGGAAACGGTTTCCTCCACCAGCATCACGTAGTGACCTGACCACTATCCTGCAAGAAGAATGGCTTAAAATCCCTCTGACCACTGTGCAGGACTTGTATATGTCATTCCCAAGACTAATTGACCCTTTACTGGCTGCAAAAGGAGGCCCTACACCTACTAATCAATTATTGTGGTCTAAAACCAGGTGTTTTTAAATCCTGGACTTTTAGTCAATCTACAAATAATGATTATGTCCCAAAATGAGGATATATGGTCACAATAGTAATTGTATAACACAGCGCACTGATAAGGCAAGTGGAGATAAAATGGACAATGAGTGTAGAAACAGTATTAGGGCTGATTGGTGTGTTGTTTTTGTGACATCACAAAACTGGAAGTCTGGTATTGTGGATTAATTTCCATACATGGGCATGTTTTGAACATTGACCAACAGCTCTCATTTCAATAAAGTCAGGAAAATTCACTTTCCCATGATACCAACCTTATTATTATTATTATTATTAGTAGTAGTAGTAGTAGTAATAATAATTGTCAATTCTTGCAATAAATAGTTTATTCTGACCAGAAAAAATAGACAGGAAGTATTTATACACTGTACAAGCATTCTTTAGATACGGTACAACATTTTAACAGATGCAAATCACTGTCAGTAACATTCAAAGGTCATCATAAACAGTTAGCAATACAAAATGTCAGACACTGAAAATAGATGAGACGTTTCACACTCAATGCTCGAGTTTCCATAGAATGTAAACATCAATGACAAAATACATTCATATTTAAATGTAAATATCACAGAATAACTGTCAAACAGTTACAGTTTCATCAAGTCTCTTGAGCCACTTTAACCTGCACCAATCGCAAAAGCACCCGAAATACATTCTTCTACTCAACCAGAAGGGTCTTGTGTTTTTAATGCCTGAGACAGTAAGGTCCTTTCATTTTCCTTGACCACTTCCCTTCTGTCAGTCACTCAAAATGTTACTTTGGACAGCCTTCAACACACTAGACACATCCCATATGACCAGGATGGAAAGCAGCAAGTTCCAGTAAAAACAGGTTGAGATTCAACCTTGACATTCAGACTGTGCCCAGATGGCACGGACAGGCACAGTTTGCTCCAGGCACAGTTTAATCCTTAGAAAGTTTGGCTGTTTCTCAGCTTCTTTTATATTTAATGTCAGAAGTGAGATAAGATGATCACAAAGTTTGTTTAGATCAACACAGGTGACCCAAGGTTAGCACTGAAGGTTCTCCACTAATCCAGCTTATCCAAGGCCAGTTTAGTTGGTTTAGTCATGAGGAATGAGGTCAAGGGTAGCTGATGCTAAATATACCACCGAAGGTACTGAATCCCACACGGTGGCATCCATTGCATCATCAAGAGAGACACTACTCTCAGCTAGAGAGCGCTGTCCTCCACTTTTTCTCTGAGCGGTTCAGCAAGTGTAGTTTGGAACTGGGGCAGATAGAGAGGAATGCTTGTCTGGGATGTGGAACTGGAATCACTGGCTCCAGAATTCCTGCCTTCAAGTTGTGGACTGGAATCTATACATGTAAGACTTTCATCCACATCTGCTTCTTTGTCCTGAAAATCCTCCTCCTCCTCCTCCTCCTCATTCGTTCCTAGATAATAGAGTTCTTTTGCCATCTGCCGGCTCTCTAGTGCCTCATCTTCTTGTTCGGAAGTTTCAGAAAACTCCTCCACTGAGTTGTAGGAGCAGGAATTTCGAGGATTGGCGCCGTCTGAGCTGGACCGAGTCTCCAGCTCCCAGAGGCCTCCAGGAAAGGAGCCGGAGATGTCCGAGTTATTGGCTGAGAAGTTGCCCTCATCACTGGAGCTGCTCAGACTCTCTTGCTGTTTCCTGAAGAGCACAGGCTGATCAAAGATCAGAACAGCGGAGTATGTTACCGACGACTGGCCAGATGTTTCTGGAGTTTCAGCTACAGTGGAGGTGTCGAGAGAAAGAGGCTCTAATGAGCCTTCAGTTGTGGAGAGGTTGGCACTCTTGTTTTCCATATCTACAGAGTGGTGAAGGAGCGCCTGATTCTCCTGGTCTTTCTCCAGAATATGGAGTCTGGGTTTCTCAACTACTTCCACCTCACAGATGTTTTCAGACATCAGCAGAAGTGGACAAGAAGTGAGGCCTTCGTGATGACCAAACAGGTTGTCGGTGCCCTCCAGCTGCAAGAAAATATAGATTTTGATAGACGATTATATTGATTCGAATACAGTATTAAGATAAATACACTACTGCTCAAAAGTTTGGGATCACCCAGGATTTTCCATGACAATCTATACTTTTATTTCAGAAGGGTCCTATTATTATTATTATTATTATTATTATTATTATTATTATTATCCATCCATCCATCCATCCATCCATCCATCCATCATCTTTCGCTTATCCATTGTCCGGGTCATGGGGGGTAACAACCCAAGCAAAGAAGACCAGATGTCCCTCTCCCCAGCCACCTCTTCCAACTCATGTGGGAGGATTCCAAGGCGTTCCTAGGCCAACTGAGAGATATAATCTCTCCAGCGTGTCCTAGGTCTTCCCCAGGGTCTCCTCCCAACTGGACATGCCCGGAATCACCTCACCCGGGAGGCGCCCTGGAGACACCCTTACCAGGTGCCCAAACCACCTCAACTGGCTCCTCTCGATGTAGTATTATTAATATTATTTATTTATTTATTTATTTTTCTAGACTATAATAAAGTCCACAGATGCTGCTGCTCCAGATGCTCAGTCTTCTATGGTAGAAAGGTGAGGTAGGATAGTGTCACTGTGTTTAGTTCACAAGTTGTTGATGATGAGTTTAGAAGAGTTTAGAACCTTTACTACAGCTGTTTAATCTGCACATTGTGTGTGAGACATCACTGGACATGACTGTGTCCTGCCTCACTCTTCTAACATAAACGTTTGAGTATCTGATGCAGCAGAATTTGTGGATTTTATCATCAAATCAAAACAAAAACACAGAAATAAAAGTCCAGGTTGTCACAGATGTTCAGTTTAATGTGTGATCCCAAACTTTTGAGCGGTAGTGTATATCGCATGTAAAATCATATGGTCCCAGATATAGATAAAACTTCATAATTCATATTTATTGTTATTCTTGGCTTATCAATAAATATTCCCTTGCAAAAATATTGCACTAAAATTCCGACAGTTTGCCCAATAAATAATGTACTTGAAATCTGACCGTTTTGAAATCCATCCCTTTGGCCCAGGAGCAGTTGTTGGGATTTGGGACATCTTTCCACATCAACTTCTTTATTCTAAGTATAAGAAAAAAGTGTTAAAATGAAAATATATTAAAAAAGAGTTTACAATTTCAATGTCAGGTCTTAGATGAATAAATGAAATACAGTTTTTTTAAGTTTTGAAAGGCTTCAAGAGACCATTATATCTGCAAAAACTTTGTATTTGTTAGAAATTAAGATATGCCACTGCCTAAGATTGTGTATGTGATAACTTAGGACCAATAGGATTATCCTAGCACTCTTCATAGTGTTATTAAGAAACACACACATATCTATAGCTGTGGTCTTAAGGTCTTAATAAAACAGAGTGGGAAGATTGTGAAAAGATTTACCATAAATTGCAGCACAATAACAAAATCGGGAGTTTCTTTCCAAAATGTTGGGATTTGTAATAGAGGTTTTTCAAAATAATAACAAATGCTTTATACGGAATAAAATTATTTAATACAGCTGGTATTAATCATAAGACAGCGATGATATCTATTGTATATGTAAAGCCCACTCAACAATGTATCATAAAAAAGAAATTTAAATGAAAGCGGTCTGTAATGCTCAGAATTTCATGTTTTAGTTACATTTATCAGTCTTTCAGCTATTTATTTATTTATTTATTTATTTATTTATTTTTGCCATTTATGAACTTGTATTCTGTTAAAAACACATTTAGTGAAAAATATCACATTTGTTTCTATGCACACTAAATGGATAAATGTATTGGGGCACCTGCTCATTCATTCTTTCTTTCAAAATTAAGGCTGTTTAACAATTTATCCAGCTTTTGCAGAAGTTACTGTTTGACGAATATCTACTATATTTTGTAGCATTTCTGTGAGGATTTGGAGAGCCAAGAGGTCAGGATGCTGGATGATCACCACCTCATCCTCAATTCCCCAGATCATCCCAAAAGTACTAGATGGCGCACCATCATTCCAGAGAACACAGCTCAATGCTGGTTGGCTTTATACCCCTCAAGCCCACACCTGGCATTAGACACGGTGCTAATTTAAAAAAAAAGCAGGGCCGTAGCTCCGCCTACGTGGATCATGCACTGCGCGTGGGGCCCCAAGTGTCCATGAGGGTACGGCAAAGTTCACACATGGGGCACACGAGCACAACAACCCCCCACTCAACTGTGAATTTGAAGTCTGTGGACTTTGCCCTCCTGGGGGGTGGGGTGGGGGCATTTGTGTTTAGGGTACCACATGCCTATCGCCGGCCCTGATTAGAAGGGGTGTTCACAAACATTTGGACATGTGGTGTATTTTCTTATCTGTCCCTATGAAATAGACTGTGGTGATAAATATTCCTAATGAGCCAGGTGAGTGCACCACCATGCAGTTTCAATGTGATTAACAGTGGTCCTCTGCACAGGAACCACCTGAAATCAGTACTGTGAATTATGTAAATAAGGTGACGCTTACATATGAATGAACCGGCCGGTGTGCATAAACAGACTGTCCCACAAGGAGAGTGAATATTTATTTGACGGATGAACAACAGCAGAGTCTGAATTGATTTCTATTTGTTAATGGGTTGATTCAGAGCCAAAGCCCTTGCGCATTAGCAGGCTTAACATGACTGAGTAAACAGGATGAAGGTCATTTGTAACTCTACAAAGGAACAGGTGATACAGGTGAATTATTCAAAATGGTACACATTAAGCAACATAATCTGACCGATGGAAGTAACGGACCCAGTAAATAGATGCATTTGCCAATTATGGTTAGATCTTATGACATTATGACCTCAGGCATGCCATGAGGATATCTGCTATAGTCTACCCCCCCCCTGCTCAATTCCTATTTTGCACACCTTATGGTCAGTGAACCATGAGGACATTGTCCACACCTCTTTTTCTTCCTGTCAGTCAATACACATGTGTAGACAAAATCAATAATAATTATCTGCTCACTGCTCAAAATATCAGCCTTTTCCACTAAATCAGTATTTCAATTTATGTTCATATGAATATTAGCAGATTAATGTAAGATTAATGATATTAATAATCATGTTTAGATGTATTTCTGTATTTTTGTATAATACTAAATTTGGGTGTTATGTTAAACATCCAACATAGTTTAAATGGAAAAAAGAGAAAAAATCCTCAAAAGATTGACGTATCTGAGAACAGTCTGGGTGTGGTCTTAACATATGTGATTGACAGCCCTCTATGACTCATGTGAAATCCAAATTTCACGAAAACCCAAATATGTTTAATTGATATTGTAGCAGCATAGAGGAAGAAGTCATTTATCAGCAAAGATCTTTAGAAATAAAAGAGCAAAGCAGCCACTCTCAGCACCACCACAGCAGGACAGAACTGGCTTAACTGGCTGCAACCTTCACATGGCTCTCGTCCATGCTCTGATTGGTCCCAGACGTTACATGTTACAGACTAAAGTACAGCAATTTGGACATGTTTATGCCATAAACACCAAAATTTCCAGTAATTAATACATCGCATTTAAATTTACATAAAGTAAATGTACAAACATACAAAATCAACAGACTGATTGCACATTATTATTAAGGCGGAGTTTTTTTGGGTGGGGCAAGTCATGGCATTTAGAAGACTTTGGGAAGTTTTTCAAGATATATTTTGTACTTGTATATTGAGCCAAAGTAACACAATAAAATTAATTAGAAAGAAACACACAGATTTAGGTTCAATGTGGCTTTAAATAGTGGAGTATATTAATAAAACACAAAGGCATCGTATCTTAACATAAGGATTGCTTACTGAGACATTTTGTGCATGCTATCCATTTTGGTTAAATGCACGTTTGATAAAGCTTTCTTACTGATTTTGTGAGATGATAAGGGTGACAAACAGTACGACGGATAGGAAGGCGATGATCATGAGGAGCATGTAGGCTGCAGGGTCATTTCGCACAACTGCAAAACAAAGCATAGTTAAGACAGTTTACAAAGCAGTTCAGTGTTTTTTAAAGCACCTGTCTGATGGTGGTGTACTGCTGTTAGTGTTAGTGCTGCATTAGTGTTAGTGTTGCAGAACCCAAGTGAGGGAAATGACTCATATACTTGTATTTAAAACTAAAGATTTATATACATCAGTTGTTATTGACATTTTGAGCTGAATTTGTATTCAACTCCAATTCCAAAAAAGGCGGGACAGTATGTAAAATTAAAATAAATGTAAATAAAAACAGAATGCAATGATCTGCGAATCTCAAAGTTCAACATCTGATATGTTGAAAATGAAACATTTTACCATTTCATGAAAAAATATGAATTTAGAACTTGATCACAGCAACACATCTCAAAAAAGTTGGGACAGGCAAAACAAAAAGCTGAAAAAGTAAATGGTACTAATAAACAGCTGGAAGATCAGTTTGCAACTAAGTCACATGATTGGGTATAAAAAAATTTAGAGAGGCAGTTTCTCAAGAAAAGATGGGCAGAGGTTTAGCAATTTGTAAAAAAAAAACAAAAAAAAAACCTGTCTAAACATTGTATAACAATTTCCGTAAAATGTTCCTCAATGTAAAATTATGAAGACTTTGAATATCCCACCACCTACAGTACATAACATCAAAAGATTCAGAGAAACTAGAGAACTCTCTGTGCACAAGAGAAAAGCTGATGGTCAATATGGATGCTCATGATCTCTGCGTCTTCAGACAGCACTGTGTTAAAAAAAATGCATGATTACATGCTGGAAATCACTGCATGGGCTCAGGAACACTTCCAGAATGATTGTCTGTGAACACTTAGGTTGATGTTAAAGCTCTGTCATGCAAAGAGGAAGCCATCTTGTCAACAAGATCCAGAAATGCTGCCATCTCTTGTGGGCCAAAGCCAATTTAAAATGCACTGAGGCCAAATGGAAATCTGTTCAAGAATGGGACAATATTCCTCTCCCAAAACTCCAGCAAATGGTCTCCCCACTTCCTAGATATTTACAGACTGTTGTTAAAAGAATAATGGATGCTACACAAAATTAGAAATGGCCTTGTACCAATTTTTTTAAGATGAATTGGTGCCATCATGTTGAGAGTTCATATTTTTCATGAAAAAGGTCAAATGTCTGATTTGTGTTCTATTGTGAATAAACTATGGGTCTATAAGAATTGCAAATTATTGCATTCTGTCTTTATTGACATTTCTTTATATTTTACACAGCGTCCCCACCTTTTTTGGAATTGGGGTTGTATTTAAATGCATGAGATATCAGAATAAAGTGTAAAATATTTAAAATACATACATCACTTTTAATAATTTACAATAAAACTATGAGCTGATGGTGTATACCAAATTCTTAATAAATAATTTAAGACTCTCACTATTAAAGCTTACCTGTGCAGCTCACTGGCTCTCCCTCACCATCCACAAACACGGGGTACAGTCTGAACTCTTCTGAGCCATATAAATGCCCTGTATAAAGTTTTGCAGAGATCATGACTACTGAGAGAAATTAATATTCAAAGTAAGTAACATGACAGAAAAGTCGTTTATCTGTACACCCAGTTTTGTACAGGACCAGTTTTAAGGTCTGGCATTGCCAGGATTGAGACCGCTTGAGGCCACTATTTAACAAAATTTTAGACAGTCACACCACTTGGGGGCCCTAGTATATCATATTTAATTAAACATGCAGTTCAGTATCATTGTAGTGCTGGTAATATTTATGATATGCTCAGAAAAGCTAATTGTGGCATAATGTGTTGTGATAATGTCCTAATTTAACCCACCCTTAACCTCTTAAACGTTCCAGTGAGTCTGGTTCTTTACATTCAGATATTCATAGGATACCCTATCACTTCTACTCAAGCAAAGAAAGTAAATGAAACAGAAAAATATACAACGGAGAAATATGAAGAAACAACAAACATACGGCAAAGATGGAGGTCCCTGGTGGTGGAAGGGACTCTGAGCCACTCTACTCTTTCTGTGCCCTGTGCAGGGTCTTCATTCAGCTCCAGCCACTCAATGATGAAGGAAACAGGTGGAGGCTGGTCAGAAAGTAAGGTCCAGTACAGAGACACACAGGTAGCATTGGCTGCAGCACGGAACGAGTGAACACATTGTCCTAAAGATAGAAAAGTGCATTCTGAGGACTCAAATACAGGATAGGATCTTACCATTATCACCTGACACAAATACCCAAGACATGGGTTTGTTACCATAACAACTGGAAACGAGCTATTAGAGCATCCATCCCTGGGATGCTGTGAATGCACATTTACAAAGGCTACATTTAATAACTGCAACAAAAGCCCATTAGAGGAAAAGTATCCTGTTCCATAAGCTAATAGATTAGCCTCTGTATCAAAACAACAAGCAGCTTCCATCAAAGTAATTAGCTATAAAGTAAAACACATGTAATGGAGGACCTAAAATAGAAGAGCCGTATATGAGGAGAAACAGTAGAAAAATAAGCTGTCACGAATGTTTCAAATTCATGCATTACAGAGAGCAATTTCCTCTGGAGTTCATTATGTTACTAATCAGTCCCGATCATCAGAGACATTAGTGTTTCAGCAGGAATGTCAAGAGCATGTTAACTCACGTTTCGGCTGACGCATCAGAGTCATGTTGCTATTCTTGGCCGAAGAGCCTAAAGAATTCTGAGACATGACTGTGATAGTATGGGCTTCCTCTTTCCACTGGAATGTGTAAAGTGAGCCAAGGGCTACATCATCTGACCACACTGTACCCCCTGAGGCCTGGTGCACAACAACAAGCCGCTGCACGCAGTTCGATGGATCCTCTGCTGGGACTGGCTGAAAAACATCAGGGAGAAAACTTCAAGCTTTTGGTATGAGTGAAGTCATTTTCTGCCAAATATCCACCCACTCAGTGCAAATGTTTTGGCAAAAGAAATTAACTTATAAAGACCTTCCCCAAATGTAGTGGTTAGTTATGTGTGTTAAAGAGATGATTAAAGAGATGATTTAGGGATGCAGTTGGTCATTTCCAGGTTCCATCACTTGCTAAGTACATTAGCTCCATTGCCAGACAAAGTAAATAAAAACCAAATGGGTCTTAAAGGCACAGTATGTAGTTTCCAGCGACATCTAGTGGTTTAGTTTCCATATTGCAACCAACTGAAGACTTTTTCCACAGCCCCTCCCCCCTTCCAAAGAGGAAGGAGTCTCTACAGTGGCCGTAAGATCTCATATATCTTTCATACTCCTGAACGTGATGTCTAATAGCAGCTTTAGAGATAGTGATATGTCAAGTGGTAAGATTAATTTTAATTAGAAATTTAGGAAATGTAATATGTAAAATGATCAGAGCTACAATGTAGACAGAACATATTTTCTGCACTTCAGTAGTGCTATTGTAAATGTTAGCTGTTTTCTGTACAAAGTTGTAAATGTTATCGTGATGACTTCACGTCTTTTATACAAGACAGATGTAAC
>BRDA01016976.1:0-16429 GCA_036984385.1 Crenuchus spilurus | reverse complement strand
CTCACACGCTCCACTGCTGTCCCCTTGATGTGGATAGGTGGATGTGGGTCAGCATTCCTTCTGAAGTCCACGATGATCTCCTTAGTCTTCTCAGCGTTGAGCAGAAGGTTGTTGGCATCACACCACTCAGCCAGACCATTCACCTCCTCCGTATAGGCAGTCTCATCATTGTCTTTGATGAGGCAAATCACTGTGGCGTCATCTGCAAACTTAATGATGGTATTGGAACCATCAACAGCTTTGCAGTCGTGGGTGAAGAGAGAGTAGAGGAAGGGACTCATCACGCAGCCTTGTGGTACACCGGTGTTTATGGTGATGGGAAATGAGCAGTGATTATCCAAATGGACATGTTGAGGTCAGTTGGTCAGGAAGTCTAGTAACTAGTTGCACATGAGGGAAATAATGCCTAAGTCTGTGAGTTTTGTCAATAGTTTTAAGGGGATGACAGTGTTGAATGCTGAACTGAAGTTTATGAACAGCATCCTGAGAGGTGTTTTTATTGTCCTATTTTATAGGTGTGAGAGGATAGAGTCAAGTGCTATGGTGACTGCATCCTCTGTGCTTCTATTCTGGCAGTATGCAAATTGGTGGGAGTCCAGGGTGGGGGGAAGACAGGATTTGAGGTGTGCTAGGACCAGCCGCTCGAAGCACTTTGTGATGATGGGCTGAGGGCTACCGGACGGTAATACTGACTGGAGGCAATGCAGATGGGGAAATGTTAGTATTCCTGAAGATCTCAGCTTATTTGAATTCCCTGTTCCTTCTTAAATAATGCAGCAGCTAGTGCTGAGGTTCAGTAGAGGTTTCTACTTCTAAATGTAGTTTATAAGTCTGTATATAATTTACTGCTCTGTGTTACATGGTTATAATGCTGAGATTGTAAACTAGTTTAGATCAGTTGAATGTAGGTTTTATTGTGCTATTTTGCTCTATTGTGAGAGTAGACATAGTAGTGTGGAGACATCACTAAGCAGAGAGACTGTGTGATGATGCCTTAATTAACTTTCATTAACTTTTTGGAAAACAGGCCTATAATGCATCACTTTTAAATAACTGCAAGTTATGAACCACATTAGTGAAAGAGCCAAAATAAATGTACATAATCCAAATGAAACTAATCTGAATAAGAGTAAAAATTACAATCTATGACAATATTCACATTACTCCAACTGAAAGATTATTTTTTTGTAATAGAAAGGAACATTAAAGATAGAGTTTTAAAATTCCCGCAGGAGTCAAATGGGAGTTTTATCAGCGGTTAGGTTCAATGTCACCTTCACTTCCAGCTGAAGGCACTAGACCATGAAATGATGCCACGGGCACCTAATGCCCAGCACAGCTGCATTCAACCCCTGAGATTCAATCTACTGTATAGACCTGTATTGCATGGTTTAGCCTATCAGTGTCATTCAAAGCCAGCATGAACTGATTCATTCTGGAAGTTGGACCATATTGACATGTTGGTTGTAATTGATAAAACATACAACATTAAATGCATAAAGAAAATATTTAAAACAAACATTTTAGTGTTTATCAAGGTGACTGAGTGAGTCTATAAAATGTGTCGCTATGGCTCTCCATTACCAAATGCAGGTCTTCTCAGCAGTAAGTGTGCCATTTCAGGCCAAGTGTAGCTTAGGTGTGTGCAGAGAGTAGTGTGAAAAGCCTCCAGTGGTTCATTCTATCCAGCAAAAATTGCTTTTGTGTCGTTTGTGTTGAATAGCTTGAGAATGACCCCTTAGTCAGTGGGTATGTGCTTTGAATGCTCATTAAAATTGACTTAAAAGCAATATTGGTCCAATCCTAAAAAGAGCTGTAACTTATGGAAGTTTGAATATGTATAGTAGTGATGATTTGAGTCGCTTATAGACAGTAACGTCAAGGCTCAGGTACTACATTAAAAATGAATCCGTTGGCAAATATTGGTGCATTTACCATTGACTTATTTCATGTGCAATCAATGAACTGAATAAACAAACTCATTTTCAACTTCTCTTTGATTTTTACAAATGATTTCTGGGAAGAGAATATGTAGTATGGAGGGCCTGAAGCTCCTGCTCATTCCAATTTAATGCACTGTAACTTCTCTAATGTCTGTTTCACGTGACAAAGGTTTTGCACCCACCACCACTTCTTATTCCTTCTCCTCAGTACCTCAGTCCTATTTCTCAGTCCTTTCATCAAAGCTGGATTCAGCTCTCTAACTCAAAAACCCTGAACTTCTCCCCAAGTTCTTAGAGTTCTTTCCCCTCTCACACTCATTCATTTCTTTTCACACAACCATATGCTTAAGGACATGGTCTGAATTTGTAAAGTGCATTTAAAAAGCATGTCAGAGTTCAGGGCAGAGATGGCAATGCCCCATGTCTAGTGCATGCAATCAGACAAAGACCATTCAACTCTGCACTGAAATTGCTCCAGTTGGCATAGGTTATATAGAGTATCAATCAAGTGCCAATAGAGAGCCAGGAACAGCATTTTCATTAATTAAAGCCAGAAACCCAAGTAATACAAATACATTTGGAACAATTCTGCAGCACCACCAAGACCTTCCTTTCATACCTGCTCTAGAAATTTAGCAATAGATGTAGGAAGTCTTCACACATTGAACACCAACACCTTCGAAGGACTCTACAGACGGCCATCACTAAAACCCTGAGTAATGAACCCAATTAAGAAATCTAATTAGGCCTCTAAATCACCACTCAACATGCTGCCCACATTTTTGATAGACTGAGTTTCAGTTACGAGCAGCTTCAATTGAACAGCCGCTCGTAAAAGGATTTACTGCCGTGGCCAGCAGCCTCTCAATGTGTAAATAAATCTGCAGAATATGTGCAGGTTGATCATATTTCCTTCGGTCCCAGAGGGCACATCCATCCAGCGGGGTTTCGGCCCTCTTCAATAGTGCTTAAGCAGCTCATTACAGTGTACTGTCTGATCAGTCAATAACCATCAATGAAGTCTGAGAAGCTTGCAGGAGTCAGCAAAGAGGCTCTCAAACTGTAGGCCTAAAGATTAGCTACACAGAACAGTGTTTTTCTAGCGTGCCTGATTTGACTTACAAAGGGCTTGATGATCAGTGGACTGGACAGATAAGATGTGCTGTATCTTGGGAAACCCTCAACTGAGCCTCATGAAACACTGCAAAACTAGAGTCTGAGAGTTGCTTTAATATGTTGTGGAATCGTAAGCAGCAAGGCATTTATTTAAGATTACTGAAAGAAGAGCAGAGAACCTTATTATCACAAATCAATGTCAAAAGCATTCTAAAGCTCCTTTTGTCTGAACGTGGTGGAAAACAGCATATTATACGCAAGCCTTTCAGGTAGATTCTGCCATTGGAGAAACTGACACTGCTATGTTTTTTTGTCAAAGAGAAACTGACGGGGCAAGTGACTAAAAAGAGACAATGCCAGGAGACAGCAGCTTTACAAAGAGATCCCTTTCTTGCAACAGTTGCAATTGTGAGAAGTTATCTTACACTTCTTCTTCTACAGCAAAAAGACTGAAAACTAAAGCTGAAAAAGGTTTGACTGAACTTCTCTGCTGTTGGAAAGCATTTTACCTTAATACAGGGTTCCCACTTTTTTCCCCTGATTTTTCACCGATGATTTTTCAAAATTCCAGGATAATTATTTCAACCTATTTTTAACATCTCCAATTAGTACAGAAATAAGGGCAAACATACAAGACACAGAGAGAAAGACCCAGTCTGAATGGAACTCTGCCATTATAGTAGAGCAGAGTTAAACTGAGACTTGGAGAAACAGCTCTGGAGGCAAGGGACGCTACTTCCTTTTGGTTTTTTAGTTACTAGTAGTGTTTAGAGTTAGAGGTTGTAAGTCAGTTACAACCAGTCAACTACCCGTCAGCCTACAGAAGGACAGAGGTGTAAAATAGGGATCTCGATACTAAAAAGCCACCATAGCCAATCATCCAGTAAAGAACATGTGGACGTGAAACAACAGACTGATAACATTCTCTCCTGGGCTAATAAAATTCCCTGACTTTTCTCTGATTTGAGGCATTTTTCTCAAATTCCTTGACTTTTCCCTGACTGGAAAAAGTGAAACTAGATTTCCAGGTTTTCCCTGATTTCCAAGTAGAGTAGGAACCATGTAATACTCTCATCAGATGGCAGAGTAGCATATTGAACAAAGCCAAAAAAAAGAGCCTTTTCAGACAAAAATATTAAGCGATTCCATCTGTTCATCAACATAAACATTCCTACAGGAAAGTTCTCAATCAACTAATTCCTGTGAATGAAGTGGACAACACAGAGTCTATAATTTTGTTCTACACTAAGACTCTGACTGATGAAACCTTGATAGTACAGGAATCAGATGTAAGCAAATTGAGGCAGACACCTGCAACTCTAACAGCTGAAGGTGAAACCCTCAGTCGTTCATCCTCACCACAAGCCATTGCCCTGGTCTCCATTCAGCAGAAAGACAAGAGCAATTTAAAGATAGCATCTTCACCAGGCCACATGCTCCCGTACATGACTAACGTCCCGTAAAATGTGAGGCCAGGGGGGAGTGAGGCATTCCTTGCAATGAGGGTGGGTGCCACCATGCCCTCATTTAGTGATAGTAGATGTTGCTGATAGCTATCTACAGCACCAGCTTGTTCCATTGCCATGTCCCTTTAACTGCAGCTATCTGCTCAAGCACACACACACATGAACAATCTAAATCAGGCAGCTATCTCATATCTGTGCAGTCATATGAGTTCCTCTCAAGGGATACTAACACTGACCCTCTTAGAGTGGTGGCCTCGAGCACAGGACAAGAAAGAAGAATGAAAGACAATATCCAGAAGTGACCTTTCAATCACACAAGACAACTTGCAAGCAAGTTTGGGAATATAAATACAGTGAAAGACAAAGAATCTGAACCCAGCTGTTGTGGCATAAAGATGCCTGGCATAGCTCCCGTGCCAGTGTACAGGAGAAGTTGGTATTTCATAAGGCAGGATGGTGGTCATGTGCGAGGTTTCCAAAGATATACATAACCAGCTAGTGAGAGATTTTCTGCCCTTATCCCTCTATCTGTGCTGACTCCTCTATTAATATCTCCCCATGGACACTGCCTTGCCTCCACTGACCTGGCCACATTCCCATAAACACTGCCTCGCCTCTACTGACCCAGCCACATTCCCGGAGCGCCGGGCTGCTTTTAACTCCAGAGTTATGCAGTTAGCATCTAGCAAGAGAGGGAGCAGCACTGGGGGTGACCTCGCAGCAAATGAAGTTTAAAAAAAGAAAGAAAAGAAAGGCCTTTCTTTCATTGACTGGATAATAGTGAGGCAATTTTAAAAGAGACAGGAGGGAAAAACAGCCCACAGTGAAACATATCTATCATGCTGCTGGTTCTGTAGCTAAAGACACTGAAAATTTGAGCTACCAGCACTCAGAAGCAGTGTGCTTTATTTGGTAACTGCTAAAAACAAATGTGGGGCTAAGCTATACAGTGGTGCTTGAAAGTTTGTAAACACTTTAGAATTGTCTATATTTCTGCACAAATCTGACCTAAAACATCATGAGACTGTCACACAAGTCGTAAAAGTAGACAAAGAGAACCAAATCAAACAAATGAGACAACCTGGTCATGTATTTATTGAGGAAAATGATTCAGTGTCTGTGAGTGACAAAATCATGTGGTCTTTTAGGATTAGCAGATGACTTGAAGGTGAAATTTGAGTCAGATGTTGTCAATCAATGGAATGACAATGTTGTGTCATTGTGTACAAATGGAGGAAATAATTATGTTTGGAGAAAAGAAAACACTGCATTCTAGCATAAAACATGTCATCTGTCAAACATGGTGGTGGCAGTATGGCTTAGGCCTGTTTTGCTGGATTGATGAAAGAATGAATTCTAAATGATATCAGCACATTTTAAAGGACAAACTGCCTGTGAGTTGAATCTCAAGTCAAAGTTCTGACTTTAACCCAATAGAAACATTGTGGAAGGATGTGAAGCAAACAGTTAATGGATTCCTCAAAGTTGATGTGATGGACTGATTACCAGAAATGTTTAGTTATTGCTGCACAGTCACACCACATACTGAAAGCAAAGGTTCATATACTTTTGCCACAGACATGTTGGATAATTTTCCTGAATAAATAAATGACCACATTTAATAATTTTGTCTCATTTGTTTGATTTGGTTTTCTTCGTCTACTTTCAGGATCTGATGAAGTTGTAGTTAAATTTTTTATGGAAATATAGAAAAATCTAAAGGGTCTGCAAATTTCATGCACTGCTGTATCTAAACTTTGGGTTTTGATAGTAGGTTTCAAAAGAAAATTAACCAAAAAGCATAGATTCACTAGTAGCCCTACTCAGAATGGTTTACATGTCTCCTCAGTGTTAAAATTCTCAAAACTGAATAGCAATAGCATGACTGCAGCTTGAGTGATGTTTTGAATGATTTTTTAATGGATAAGAATTGGGAGGATAGATATATGTATGTGCACTGAGGGTAGATGGATATGTGGCTAGGCTAGCAAATATGGCAAGTAGTGGTCAAAAATCTGTTTTTTTTCCAGTGCAGGGCAAGAGACTAAAACATTAACATTCAAAGGAAAACAAAATCAAAGAGGAGCCCTTGTAAAAGAACACCCCAAGGCTTCACGTATATTGAACTCTGATTATTCAAATGAATTTGCCTGTCTGTACACCATTTTCTTGTCTTGTTTTGGGACATTATTGATTGATTTAGGCTGCTCTGTCTTGATATTCTGTGACTATATGTCACAGTTCAAGGTATATTCTTACCCAATTTCTGGACACAGAGCAAGGAAATTCATTTAAAATCAATCACTTTCCTTCTATTTCAAAAGAGAGCCAACATACTGTTGCCAAATTTGGTAATTCAGTGTGATTCACTAAAGACTTTCCATGCAACAACACCCTGCTCTGCTGGCCATGTCCAACAACAACCCCTTATGGCAGTAACTGGTCATTAAGCAGGATTATCCACCCAACGGTAGGTGTTCACAGCCCATGACCTTGGATCGACAGCCTTTATTGTTTGTTTTCTCGTCTCTGCTGCAGTAAGTCGATGTTCTCCCAGAGCGGCATCTTCAAGGTTGCTCATCGGTCGTGGCTTGAACACCTTCAGGGTCAAAAGACAAATTAGATACCCCACCAGCTGGTGCAGAATTAGATAATTAAGCTATCTGATTCAGCGGATCTCCAAACAATGAAAACAATGGCATGCATTAATGGGTTCAATATAGAAGAGTGTGCCACTTCCCGGAGGTTGTGTGGGGTTTTGGGAAAAAACGTCTTTCATAAAAATAAATAAATAAATATTGATTGAGCACAGCCTTTGACTGAGCACTTGTGGGGATTGGCTAGCACATTGTAAACAAGACATTCTGAAGACAAAGAAAGACAGTTTCTAAAAAGACAGCGTTCAAAAAGTTTAGGAAAAACTTTGCAGTCCTATAACAACTCAATAGCTTTCTTTTTTTTCATACTTTTAAGTGATCTTGAGTTGTGTAACTGATGAGTCAAAGCAGGTGCTGGATGGCACTTGAACCAAAAATATTTGACCCTGTACTCCAGACTGTTTAATAACAGGACCATGACCAGCACTCATTATTTGGAAAATGTAGTATTTATATGTTACATATGTCCTGAAACATATTATTTTGTAACTGTCATTGTAAAAATGGTAACATTATATTAACATTATAAACATTACATTAGCTCAAAGTCATTGTCAATGCAGTGTGAAGTATTCACATGATCTTTAATAAAGTAACTCAAATTAAGGAGCTTGATTTTGGAACATAAATATATTCCGCCAAATATGCAATCTACTGCAATATAATCGTACCGTATTTAATGGTGAAAAGCATCATAAACGCATGTCTGAAACATGTGTTGCATCATTAGCATCTGCAAATAGAGCTGATGAAGCCGGTGTTGTTTACAGTGTGTCCTCACATACAGTACAAGATAAATGTGTCCAGCCAACATATTCAAAACAACATTCACTATTCAGACCAAAGCTGCCATTGCAGGCACTTTATTTATAGTGTATAGAGGAAAAGACACTTTTCCCCCCACATTTCCCTCTCTATCTCTAGCCTCTTCACCTTTTTGCTCTCCCTCCCTCGCTCCCTGGCCTACCAAAACAACATCTGCATATTTCAAGACTTGATTAGTTTATAATTCACCAGCGAGCTCTCCCTCTCAGGCTTCTTCAAAGCTTTTTGAATCGTAGATTCTGCACACATTAATACTTTGATATGTACCGATTTTGCTCGCAAAAGCTGATCTTCAACCAAGAGAGTTTTAGGTTTAGTAGGTGCTAAGCTCATGGGGGCTCCTCATCAATAAGCTCTGCTTTTTTCCGATGTAAGGCCAGAAAAAATGAGGAAAGATCAAAGGAAAGAGCAAAAAGAGGTGAAGAAAAAATGGAAATGGAAAACAAAAATATTGGAATGGGAAGAAGAAAACTTGACATTAAAATATGCTCCATATCGAGATGTTGAAGAGCAAGAACATCCTTATGATGTTCAGATCTGTCCTGATCTAGAGGTGTCTGCTCGGACCTATTCTGTCCACAAGTTTCAACATTGTGATTGCCTTGCCTGTGTCACAAGCTGTTATTTTTATCATGAGAAGGCAGGTGACAGTAGATCTTATAGTACAAGCCAGATGTAATGCAATATGGAGCAATGGCAGTGTGCAACTTGTGCTGTGTTTGTTTACCCATATTTTCAGCTTCAGTTTCGGTCATGAACTCAAAATGCTGAGAAATACAACTTGTTTATATCTCAGACTGGAACTGTAACATTATTACACACCAAAACAACAGCAAACCATGCAAACATGCTTTGAAAATCAGCAGCTTTGTAAAGAAAGTTCATGCACTGCGTCCACTCAAAACATTCAGACTCCTTTTAGAATGTGTACTGTTTATTCACTGAAGGTTAAATAAGAAATACACCTGTTGAAGAAAGCAAGACAAAGTGACAAAATGACCACCAAGTCTTTTGAATTGATATAGCAACCCAGTTGTTTCTACACAATCTCACACCACCACAACCACTCTGATGTTGACTATGATTTTATTGAAGCACTTATGAAGGCTAATGAAGGTGGATCTTAGCTCTCCCATGTCAAATCCAGATCCATGAGCAACATTTCTTGAACACACTCCTACAGGTGCATCTCAATAGTGCATCTGAAAAGTGAATTTATATCAGTCATTCAATTCAAAAAGTGAATCTCACCTATTGTATAGATTAATTACACACAGAGTGTCTATTTCTCAAAACATTAGAATATTATAAAAGACCAATTTAAAAATGATTTTAGTATATAAATGTTGTTCTACTGAAAAGTACTGTATGTACAGTATATACACTCAGTACTTGGTCAGGGCTCCTTCTGCATGAATTACTGCATCAATGTGGCGTGGCATGGAGGTGATCAGCCTGTGGCACTGTTGAGAAGGTACAGTATGGAAGCCCAGGTTGCTTTGATAGCGGCCTTCAGCTTGTCTGCATTGTTGGGTCTGGTGTCTCTCATGTTCCTTTTGACAATAGCTCATAGACTCTCTGTGGGGTTTAGGTCAGGTGAGTTTACCACCCAGCACAGTGATACTGTGGTTATTAAACCAGGTGTTGGTACTTTTGGCAGTGTGGGTAGGTGCCAAGTCATGCTGGATAAATGAAATCCACATAATCCACAGCAAATAGAAGTACTCTGTATATATATATATATATATATATATATATATATACCATAAAACAAGATTTTATTTTCTGCTTTTACCTTTTGAAACTGTTTTTTGGTTAGCAGAACATTTTCTGAACATTACAATAGTTACAAATTTGTCAAGTTCAATCTGGCAAGTTTTCTAGATGTGTATAAAATGTTTTTTATTTAATGTTTTTCAACATTCTAGTAACATTGCTACAATATTATTAGGACATCACCCACAGTATGTTGCAATACTGACCACACAGTCATGAACAGACAAAACAACACACACACACACACACACACACACACACACACACACACACACAGAAAAACTGCTTTCAAACCTGTTTTGAAACAAAAAAAATAAAAAATAAATAAACAGCTTATGTAGAAAAGATCAATGATATGAAGCAAACATGACCTGACTTATCTTTGTACTGTCCCTCTCTACCACTTTAATGAACTGATGTCATGATCAAAATGGCAGGTGTAAAAGGGGCCGCGAACCATGGTCCAGACCAAAAGAGGTGGCCTCAGTCTGGATCTACTGAACCATGGTCCAGTTTGTGTGCAGTGTGAAAACACTTTTCTAGAAGGTTCAGACTTTTGGACCAAATGCAGGAAGGTGAATCAGGTGTTCCGCATCCATTTAACAACAACAGAACAAAAAGCACAAAAAGCAGCAAAAATGAGCCATGGTAGCACATGGAGCAAGGAGAAGATGAAATATTTCACTAAAATTGGGTCCAATTAACATTTGAAAAGTCAGATTTAAAAAATGCCCAAAAATGTTGAAACGTGCAGCTTATTTTCTGAGAGGGGATATAATATATATAGCTTGAATCTAAACATATTGTTAGATATTTGTGAGAGGAGATTAAATTAGCAGAGACATGATTTTCAGAGCAAGTCAGGCAGCTGCATGTTTTTTCTCACCAAATTACATGATCTTTCAATCACAGCATAGCATTGGTGGATTACTGGCCGTGCAATGTGTGGAATGTGAACCTAAACAAAGAGCTCTCACCTGAGTGTTCACATTTATCTCATACATATTCATTCTAACAACTACTGAATGAGTAAAACAGTGTCACCGCACATTTGTTAAGCTTTAGAAATAAAATCACAATTTCTAAAAACTGTGAGCAGTGTGTAGCCAACACCTCTGTTTATTCAGTTCAGAGCTCAAAAGTCTAGAAATGTTTAAAGTGTGTTCTCACAATATATCAGCACATCTGAAAACAGGTTTTTGGAAAGTACCCTCAAGACTCCAGGTGTTTCACAGTTGAAACGCAGTTATTGTGGACAGACAATTCTTCACAATGCCTGGCAATAACTAACTTTAAATGTTGTTTCACTTTGCATTGCTGGAAGTAATAACTGTCACTCCTTTTCTGACAAAGGCAGCTTTTCATGACAGCATGGCAGCTGTTGATGCTCAAGCCCTAGTTGAGCTGTAGGCCAAAGCAGAGAAAAGCAGCACCAAATGTAGAGAGAAATTCTGCTAAAATTCCTACCCCTATTCTATGGTTGGGTAAATAAACCAGAGTAAGCCTGACAGATTGTTTTGTGTGTGACTGTTAGACTACTGATAATCTGAACCTATTAATCTGTTTAAGGTACAGAAGGAAATGTGTTGCCACAAGTAAACTACTGAACAGCAACACTCCTTGACCTTAGGTTTTTATTGTTGTGCATACATTTCTGTTCTGCACAAACACATAGTTAGTCTAAGAAAAATCAATATTACACAAGGCTACTTTATAATAGCCTGAACACAATGGCTGTGTTTGAGCCCTGAACCCCCCACCTCGCCACCTCAAACCCCTGGATCCACATTCACATGAGCTAAGCCCTCAATGCTGTTAGATCCTACATAGACTGTTAATTCCTGATAGACTTTCTATGAGTGTTCTGTGTACAATTAGCATAAAGGTAATTAGGCAGAATGCAAATTTCCACCCTGGGTTTAATAATATATCATATTGAAACAGTCCCATTTGAAGTATGTAAGACATGCACATAAGTCTTTGTTTTGAATGTCACATTTATGCTTTCAGTGCAGCCTTAATTATTAGTATTTAAAGGCCAATGGAGTCTCAGCCTCAAGCTGGTTTCAAAAACAAAGACTGCTGGTGTGGGGTATGCCTACATACATTTTGTGACTTAATGTGAGCATTCTTTGCCAAATTGTCTACAATTTGTGTCATTTTAATGTCCCTTACGTTTGCCATTGACTACATTCAGTGTGAAACAAAAGTGGCTTGAACTACAATTCATGGGAAAGGTTAAAGTTCAGGAAAAATGGGAACGCTTGTGAGAAGAGCTGCGGTTTAGAGCTCAACTACCGAAAATAGCCATGAAAGTAGAGGCTCGGGCCAGCCACGGTGGAGCTGGGAGAAAGGTGGAATCAAAGGGAGCTCTAGGGGAGACCTCTGGGAGAGCGAAATCAAACACGCTCCCACTGAACGTGAGGAAGAGCCCGTCGCTGTTTGCCTGCCATGAAAGGTGCTGTTGCGCACACACACACATGCACACACACACACACACACACACACACACACACATGCACACACAGAGAGAGAGAGAGAGAGAGAGAGAGAGAGAGAGAGAGAGAGAGAGAGAGTGAAATAAACACAATCTTTCAAGTGTGTATTACGAGTGCCATTCTTTGTGAGTCTCTGGGGAACTGATCGGATCCAAAAAGCAATTGGAGTTTGGGTTTACACAAGTCTTTTATTCCCCCTCTCGCTCTCTTAGGGCCCAATACACTAAACATTTTGTGGGAAGAATTGGATGCAATGGATGTAATGGTATGACCCGTAGAAAAAATGACCCAAAATGATCCTTAACATCTCAGTAGACAACAATGAGATCTGATGGAAACATTAGCTTAAGTCTCACACCTGCTGCTCAAATATTTCTCCTGAGATGAAGACCTCAGTCTCAGATTGTGCTCAGTCTGGCTCAGATAATGACTCTGATTACAAAAAACTTCATCATCCAACCATCTTAGTTTTGACTCAGTTGAGTCACTTGGGCATTGAATTTATCTTTGAGTAAGGATACATCATACATTCAAATCATTTCATTCATATATTTTGGTTTGAGATGTTAGAAGAAAAATGTTAGCCTGAATTGTTGTTAGCTAGCACACTGTCATCATACTTGACAACAACACTCATACTAGTACATAGTGCATTAGAATATAGTAAAAACATTCATCAGTGTCTATAATTTAATTCACAAAGGTAAAGTTTAATATTCATTATATTTATTATATGTAACATATTTCAAGTAGGGCTGTCAAAGGATTAAAAAATGTTATTGTGACTAATATACAGTATTATATTGTATATTCATATTCTCATTACACATTCACATCACTTTACATATGTATATAACATACTTTGTATTTATATTGTATATATGATTACACTCACCACTATTCTATGCACTGGTCACTGTTACTTCTGCACTTTGTGTAAATAATGTGATATATTGCACTTCTGGTTAGATGCTAACTACATTTCATTGGCCCTGTACTTGTACTCTGCACAATGACAAAGTTGAATCTAATCTAATCTAATCTAATCTCAGAATTTCATATAAATGCAATTAATTCCTTTTTTATTGAGAATTTTGAAGAGAGATCGGTTGCAGAAATAAGGAGATATAGATGTTTCAATGCATTTTTATCTTAAGACTTTGTACAAACTTGCATAATACTAATACATTTGTATATGTTAAAATCTGAAATGGTGCTAAAGCACCTGAAATGTTCAGTAATTATAAAAAAAGTCAGGAAATGTGTGTTTATTGAGTTTATTTGTCTTCTTCTGCCTCTTTGTGCAGTTCAGATCAGTATTTTTCATACAGGGTAGTTAGGAGAATATCATCACACACTTTATAATAGCCTGAACACAATGGCTGTGTTTGAGCCCTGAATCCACCACCTTGCCACCCCAAACCCCTGGATCCACATTCACATGAGCTAAGCCAGAACAAACAGAATTTGCATTAACGGCACTATTTTTTTTTATCATGTGAAATTGAGATCACATTAACTGGTTATTATCATTTTTTTTTTAATGTTGATAATGTTTGAATACTAATTTTAAATATTTGAATAATCTGAGATTCTAGATTGTTGTTTTCTTGAGCATTAAGTCATCTTGATAAACAGAAAAACAAAAAGGACTGAAATGTCACTTTACATGTAATGAATATAAAATATATGACATTTCACCTTTTTGAATTAAACAATTAAAGTTTACATGAATTTTTTTTTTCGTGATATTCATCTCATGACTGATGGTGTTTCTCATAAAAAAATTTAGTCTCCAGAGCCATCAAAGAGCAACATTTGAGCAATAGCATGTTCCCTATGGGGATACTGGTGCATGAGCTTAAATATGCAGGTCATGCATTTGCATGATAAGCTGCATTTTTAGTAAATCAAACATAAATGTCATGCACATATCATCTCCTTGTGGAGGCAGATTTTGCACTGTGGCTGTGCTGGCCCTCTGTCTCTCTTGCTGCCATGAATTTGTTATCAGAAAATCAAAAACAGCACAATCTGCTCATGTTTAAGGCTTTTTTGAGTCTGACAGCCTTGCTCTTTTTCAGTAGCATATTTGACTTTTACCTGCCACTGTCGCAGGTTTTCAGCCTCGACAATTATCCTCTTCTGATGTTAGAGAGAGAGAGACGTAGGGAGATATGGATGACAGTTGGAAAGAATGAGACAGTCTGGGTCTGTGTCTACTATGCCATTAGCCCTCTAATAGAGTCAGCGCTCACTCAGGGATCCTATTGTGAGAGCCTCTTTAAAACCATGGTAACCTCCATTGGCATGGGCTCTTTTATCCAGATGAGATGCCATGACCAGGTAAGGCCATTAAGGCTGGCAAAAGTGGCTCTGGGCGGAGAAAGAACAATGTTTTAAGGCCCTGCTGTGGTGCTTTGTGTAAGGACACAAGAGAGAAACCCTGGCTGGGGTGTGGAGCACACAATGACAGCTATAGTGGAACACCAGCCAAAACCTGAAGGCTCTGTAAGAGCAGAAGAACAACAAATTCATGTTGTTTAATGTTAACAGCTTAGGTTGCATTAATCTGCATTAATATCTGTCCCGAACAGCCTTAACAGACTCAAATTCAACCAGATTTTGAAATAAAACACATTTGTTGCCTGTGTGTTGATTTTAAGCCAATTATTTGTGCTGCATCTCAAAAAAGGTCATTTCTTTCTACTCTGAGAAAAAGATAAACAGGACTGCAGCCAGACATACTAGTGTTTATCAATGACACTGCAGCATGCCCTGTGATGAAGCAGTTATTTTTGTAAGCCCTCATTAAAACCAAAGACATCTATAGCCAGCAGAGAGTGTAATGGAAACATCAATCATTAGTCATATTTAAATAATTTGACACTGCGGTAAAGAAAGTTATTTGGGTTAATGTGATAATGGATATGCCACGTTCATTCTGCCAGGTGCAATTACAGCACTAAACTCCTCAGCAGCAGAGTCACAGTGCAGGCTGGTTCTGACTCAGTTCCAGTTCTCAGAGTGCGAGTCTAAAGGTTCTTTCCCCAGGCGCTGTAGCCATATTAAAGACTTCGGCACTTAACCTGTCCGATAGATTGTGTCAGAGTGTCAGCCCACATTCGAAGGTCCCAAAGAGTATAATAAAGGTATGGGACGAGCGAGAAGGGAGGACAGGAGAGATAGATGAAGGGGAAAGAGGAGGAGGAGATGTCCGCTGGCTGACAGGCGGTGCTAAATTACTGTATCACAATGAGACCCACTGGCCAGAGGCACCAGGATAGAGACAGCGAGAACTGACAGCACAGAGTCTACAGAGAGGGAAACCCATCTCCGAAGCTGGCCTTTGATTCAAATGGGTTGAAGAAACCACAGCTCCTGAACGGCACTCGCATCTTCTATCAATTCACTCTCAATGGAAGGGTGTGATGTCAAAAAAAAAGTCAAGCATGGCTAGAGAGGTCAAGGTACCTAGATGATGGGCGAAGTTGTGAAAAGTTCAATCCAACTCACTGCTCAGAAAGGCGAAGTACAATTCTTCTCTACTTTTATTGAAAGTACATGTCAGAGAGGAGAATTAAAGAAATATTTCACTGAAAACTTTCAAAATGGTGTAATCAAATATGATAATGAATCAAAGTTTTAGCTAGATAAGCCAAGTTAGCATGTTAGCTAGCTAACTAGCTAGTTAGTTTGTTGACGTTTTAACTCTAACTTTTCTGACTCGTCAGTTTGTTTGGTGTAAACTTATCTTAACGTCTATCAGAAGAACTGGTTCGAATCCATCACTGCTTTGTCTTCATGTATGTCAGCATATCCAACCCAGCAGAAATAGAACAGGATGTCAGCTGGGACTACAATAGATCTTTGTCACCCCATCCACATGTGCCTCCATAATAAACTCTTCAATGTGGAATAAAAGCTCAGAGGCATGAAATTAAGTACCAGCTGTTGCCAATCTCAATACTGGCTGGGTCTGTGAAAAGAACTCATTTACCTAGCTTGCTTATTACAGTTCAGAAGTAATAAGCATGAAGAGAAATATATACACATACACCCTACCGGTCAAAAGTTTTAGAACCACCCTTAGAAAAAAAAAGTATACGTCGAGTACATGTTATTAAGTATACTTAAGTATAATAAAA
>BRDA01016968.1:0-22776 GCA_036984385.1 Crenuchus spilurus | reverse complement strand
ACTTTGTCTGACACCTTCTGGACTTGTCTTGCATACAGTGAGGGGTCAGTGGAAAGGTCAGCTGCCCAACATTCCTTCTCAAATATGTTCTTTAAGCACTGCATGATTGTGAATAACCCATCGAAAATTATGTCATGTATGACCTTGTTGGTTGAGGACATTACACAGTAAATCTGCCAGTGTTAAATCAACACTATTAGAGATAAATTAATACTGGAGGTGTTACATTTTGACACCCTCATTGTTAATTTAACTCTAATAGTGATTTAACACTGACACATTTACTGTGTAGCAGGGGTCAACTTGAAGGGGAATACAAAGGGCAGTTGTGGACTGGTGGTTAGGGATCTGGACTTCGATCCCCAGACAGGTCATGACTGAATTGCCCTTGTGCAAGGCACCTAACCCCTAACTGCTCCCTGGGCACCGTGGATGGGGCTGCCAACTGCTTTGGGCACAAGTTCTCACATTCTAGTGTGTTCACTAGTGTGTGTGTTTCACTGCTTGGATGGATTAAATGCAGACGTCACATTGCAATCACATTGAAAAAGTTGAATCTAATGTAAATCTAACCCCTACCCCCTTGCCCCATTCATAATAAAAAGTAACCATATTACTACAACAATAATAATAAAATGGTAAAAAATCATTTTCCTTCTAAAACTGCAGTCCTCACTAATGTTATTACAATATAGGCTGTCAAGTTGCCTATTATACATATTTTCCATCTATATTTATGCATTTAAGCCCAATTGTCAGAAACCTGACATTTCATATTTCCAATCAGTAGCCTGTAATGGTTGCTCATGGATGTTTTGATGCATTTGCAACTCACTGACTGTCTGTTTGCTGAAGTTTTATTTAATAAAAGTGGATTTGTGATTATCACTATATTTCTGTTATCAAGAACATATAACTATTTAATAACACTATTAAATAATTAGTTATATGCTAATTTTGATATTGTTTAAGTATCTAAAATGTCTGACTACAATTTGTATTATTCTCCCCTTTCTAGAAAGTTATTAGTCAAATATAGATCCATGTGGGTCTGTTATGCAAATGTGTACACCTGTAAGAGAGTCTTATATGTCACATATATATATATATACTGTATATAGGAAATGCATAGTAAATAAACACTGTATATGAAGGAGGTGTTATTGACGAGTTAGGCATAATTGCAAAGTTACATTCAAGGAGCTCTGAATAAAACGGACGTCAAACACACACACACACACACACAATGCACATGCATTGAAAGCACACAGCGGTTTATATAGAATAACCGTTCATGTCAGTTTGTGATGGTCATGTGTGGAGTAACTCAGAGTCAACAGTGTTTTTGTTCAGAGAAAATCTACCTCCATTCTGCTGCTCACTGAAAGAAGACAAAAGGTGCCTCGGTCTTTTTCTCCCTCTGCGGGTGTGGTTCCCATTAGAAAGAGGAACATTTAAAAGTCAAAACTGGCACCATCCCTCCTGTTCAAGCTGGTCACTGTTCAAATAACTATGCAAAGCTGTAGTGTGCAGTGTGCAGGTAGTGCTGACTGTTTATGTTTAGACAGAACCTATTTTACACAGTTTATTCTAGCTTTGATATCAGAAATCGTGGATTTTGATAAAATTTCAAGTAAAGATGCTGGGATTAGATGAACTGATTTATTTACACACTTTTCTGTCTGTCTGTCTGTTTCTCTGTGTCTGGACAACACAGGCAAGACATCAGGGCAGTATTTGCATACAGTTAGAGAGAGTCTATGTATACCAGTGAGAATACTGTACCATTAATATACACAGTAAACAATAATAATAACAACAACAACAACAACAACAACAACAAATAGAAAAAATAGCACATAGCTATTGATCTATACAGTACACACACACACACACACACACACACACACACACATTTTCTATTCTATTTTATTTTCTGCTTACTGCACTACTATAAGTTCTATTGTCTACTTCTGTTCAGTGTGTATTGTGTATTGAGAACCACTGCAGGACCAAAGACTAATTTCTTATATGTGCAAATGTACTTATTCAGATATACCTCAAACTCTTCGTGACTGTTCTGATCTGTCTTCATTTAAGACTCAGTTAAAAACTTTTCTTTTTGTTTTTGACTAGGGTTGTATAATTGTAAAGCGTCCTTGGGTTTGTGAAAGGCGCTATATAAATTGAACATATTATTATTATTATTATTATTATTATTATTATTATTATAGATTTTGCTATAAAATGTAAAAGGTAAAAATTTGAAATTAAAATGTATTATTAAGAAACTGAGCTATATACATACATGTAACACATGCTAATCATATGCTGTTGAGATGTATGATGAACCTGACATGCGTGTCGTGTTTCTGTATAATAGTAGCTGTGCCTAATAAGCTCTATTTACCCAAATGACTTATGGAAAACACCTGCATCGGCTCATTTGGGACATCCTCACATAATGCAGTTAGTAAGCCATGAATACTTTATGCAGCTGTAAATCAAACAGATAAACATAACCAAATAGACATTGGAGAGGACAGCTGGTGATAATTCACTTTAAAGCAACCACAAAAGTGAACATATTTTTCTTTATTTTATTACTAATTCACTTATATTAGCATACCATCTATCTGCATATGTCTGTCTGTCTGTCTGTCTGTATGTCTGACATAAGACATACCTAATAGAAGTCAGTAGTCTGTTGGTTCAAGTACAGGGAAATGCATGAAAATGATTATCTGTTTTCTTGTGTATGCTGTAGACATGGCAGACACCACAGTATTCCTTACTATTTCCAGAAATGTTGTGATTGTCAAGAGATTGAGACATAATTTGCATATTGGCTACACGGCACTCATCCAGTCCCATTTATTTGCCAGTCAGAGTCCAGTGTAATGAGCCTGATGCTGATCTTTAAGCTCAACACTATGCAGAATACTGCATGAAAATGACACAGTATGAAATTCAATTATGCCCTGAAGCCTGAACTTATGCTGAGTGATATGTTGGTAGAAACGATTTTCATTCTATCTCCTGCACAACAAAAGAAGGCCACCTGTAAAGTGAGGAGAGATGTTCATTCAGTTCCCCTAAACGGGGTAGTTAACAGATAGTAAACAGTAAAAGAAGGATTTGAATGGCTTTTGTCTGAGCCAAGGTGACTCAAACCCAACAGACGATGGTATGGGACGAGGAATAAAAGCTGAATTTTACTAGCAGTCCAGGCCGTGCGTGCTTCTGTTAGGCAGACCGTGGCCTCCGTGCCGGGAGAGCCAGTGGGCCATTTGCATGGAAGGACCAGTTGAATGAAGAGACCAGATTCTCACTACCTGGCATGCAAAACCAGCAGGCCAGCAGTTAACACACACACACAAACACACAGGTGTGTCTGCTGCTGTGGCCTCCCTCCCGAGGTATGGAAATGAGCACTGAGATTTGCGCTCTGTAACCGCTGAGTAGGGTGAAGGACACAAAACACTGGATGGACAGGCATAAAGATCTAAGACATAGAGTATTGAAGAACACTGTTAAAAAGTGTTGACATTGAAGAACCTCATACTGAGTCACTATATTGAGTAAATCAACTAGATTAGGTTCAACACACTTTTTACAAGCTGTGAGGAGAGTGGACCAAAGATGCCCCGGTCATTTATGATCAGGAGGAAGCGGTCAGTATATGCTGCCTGGAGGTGGAGAGACCCTGAGAACCTACCATGGACCAGCCCTACCATCACAGGTACTCCAAGATAACATCCATGTTGTCCAGACTTCAATATTTAATGCATCACTTTAATCAAAAAAATATTTTCTGGATTATTTTTCAGCTGAAATATTAAATTACTTAAACTGCAGGCGTATTTACCTATTCATTTAAGACCTTTTGGAGACTGCACCTCCAAAAATTAGAATAGCATGAAAAAGTTCATTTGTGTTCATAATAAAAAATAACAATTTAAAAGGTAAACAGTCATATATTTTATATTCACTACATGGTAAGTGACATTTCAAGTCTTTGCTCTAATGATAACACTTGAGATATACTTATAGATAGATGGATAGACAAACAGAGATATAATGTAGATAGATAGATAGATAGATAGATAGATAGATAGATAGATAGATAGATAGATAGATAGATAGATAGATAGATAACTACATATACTTTATGTTAATCTATATTTTATTATTGTCTATATACTTATTATGTTACTTTACATGCAATGAATATAAAATTCTTCAGGTTACCTTTTTAAATTCAATTGTTAACAACAATGACATTTTTCACAAAATTCTAATTTGCTGAGATTCACTAGTTTTTGGTAACTTCTACTTATATTGTCAGTGTCCTATGAAAACCATCATCATTTTTTTTGTTTTTGGTTTGATATATCATTTGAACACAGTAGATATCATTGGAATTGTATAAACATTTCATGATGAATATTTCAGTTTGACCAGTAGAAATGAAATCAGAAAAAGTCTCAGGGCAAAAAATCTGTTTACATTAACATTCATTAAAAGTCTACTCTTGTAAATTTGTCATTTTGGACATTCATGATTTTCATAGGACAGTGATGATGTGTAAGTTATATGTTTGATAGTTATATGAACCAAAATGTGGACCCACATGCTGGCCCTTGCAGAGGAAGGGGTTTTAAGAGTTTTTAATAAGAGTTTTAATAAGGGGGAAGCAAAAGCAAAATATCAGCTTTATTTTGTGACGTTACTGTGTTTCAATGACCTGGTTTAACAGGGCTTAATTAAACCAGAGCACTGATAAACTGCTCTAATACTGCACAAATTCTCTTCCTATTGCACCAGAGGAAGGAACACAAACAGTGATTGGCATGCTAATTGAATGATTAAACTGGCTTAATTGTTTTTTTTTTTTTTTACAAGCAAGTCATCCATTTATGAATTCTAACATAGGTTATCTTAGGGTGATCTCAGGCAATAGTAAAAAAAACTCAAATGATGTTTAGGTCCATATTACAATATCAATAATAAATTGTTTATCTTTCTTAATCACACTGTTGTAGAAGAACTACAGGCACTCGACAACACGGAGCCGCAGTTAGTCCAGATGTCAAACATCATTCATTCTGGGCCAGTACTCACATCCAACAGCATTGATTTGGAATCAGCACACATGTCCAACAGTAGTGACTCAGGAATGGGGAGCCCCCAACGATACTGCCCTCAGCAAGGCCCTCAAGACCCTTTTCAGCCCCTTCCACTTGCTCCACCTGGCACAGCTCTCAGAACCAAGGTAACTCCCTTCAGCAGTAGCGCACAGGCAAACAAACCTGACTACACTTACCTGATAAGTTTACAGTCTTAAAGGAATCGTTTGAAGAATTTTCTGCCTTAATGTACTTATTCAGACAAGAATTACAAAATTAAGACAAAATTAGTGTTTAAAATTTTTGCTGCAAGTGTAATGTTTGCTAGAGTTGCCACTTTCAATGTTGAAAAATGAGGGATATCCAACCAAAGACCCCCATTACTAAACACAGCTTGAAATAGAATTTAATAAGAAATATGGTTCTAATAATATATTTTAGTGGTGTCTTGGAGATGGTTATTTCCAGAGCATCAAAAGATCATTAAGAGGCAATGTACAATCAAATAAACAAAACCCACTAAACCCACTCTCTGACAGCTGTGTACATTAGTCAAAAAAAACCAAACGTAAAATAACCCTAAAAACTTCTTTGATTAACACAGAAGAGCATGCATACTTTACTTTGTATTTTCTTATGAGTGTGCTGTGGTGGTGGACTGATCCTCCATGTATTTTGTGCCCACATTGAGGGTTTTATTTTTTTGGTGAAAGTATTTCAATAAAATGTGTATCATGAAATACTCTAGTATATTTTTGTTGAGTCTGTAATGATTTAGACAATGCTAATTAGCTTCATAGCTTCAAAACTAAAAAGCTCATTTTCGACACCATATATGTTGTTGCCAATTGACTATTAGGGCACACTGTATCGATCTGATTTGACACCAACCTGCTCTTTTAAGCATGTCAACTCAGGAAATTGTCTTAACTTCCTGTGCATGTATGCCCACAGGCTCCACCCCCAAGTGCCAATGACTTCTTGTGCCCAGTGTGCCATAAGATTTTCCCACTGCAGCGCATGCTGACCCGTCACCTTAAGTGCCACAGTCTCATCAAGAGGCATCCATGCAGGTACTGTGGCAAAGGCTTCAACGACACCTTTGACTTGAAGAGGCACATGCGCACACATACAGGTGATACTCCATACACACATCTCACCATCAGGGTCAACAGAGACACCCCAACACCCCCATTATCTATCTGAAGACATACAGAATACCAACAGACATACCAACAACATGTATATGCTTGGTAGAGCTATAGCTTCACTGTTTTGCGTTATCTAGTGACTGGGATTAGTATTGGGGTTACTTGGGCTAGTTTGTAGCTAAAGTTATCAACTAAATATTTAAGCCAAAGTACTTGTAAAATTTTCCAAAATATTTGAGTAGCATATATACAGAGTTTGTTTACTCAAACGAAATGAATAACTTTTAATACTAATGAAGATATAGTGATTAAATTCAGACTAAATATACCTCAATTTGTGTGAACAAGACTGATGTTACAACATATGCTGAAATGTCCACTACCAGCATCCAAGCTCACTTAAAAGTTCCAATTGTGTCTTCTGAATTGAGTTTGTTATCCACAGGGGCGTAGCACCAAATTCTGTCTTCAAATGTCAGACTTTTTCATACAGACTGAGGTATATTTAGTGTAAACTGTTGTTGCATCTTAATTATTATTGAAGTTTTTCAAAGTCTTTTTATTCTAAAGAAATAAATGGGACACCCTGAATTACAAGACACTGATTAGAAATTACACCTCAAAACAATATTCACTATCATTATCATCATCACATTCCTAAACAAACACACATAATTTTGCAAAAGATGTGAGTGGCAAAAACTGAGGAACTACCTTTTGTAACTTTTGTATAATTAATTATGACAAGCCATTCTAGTCAAGCAGAGTCCCAATAGTTTATTACATGAGTCACAGGCAAATTCTGGGCCCTATGGACAAGCAGTGCCCTGGGCCCCTCGCCCCTATTATCAAATATTATTTCCTTTAATATTTGAAGGAAAATTAAATTTCAGACTTCTCAAGGGCCCTGGCCCCACTTGGGGCCCTGGTAACTCAGTCCCACTTTCCCCCCCACTACCATGCCCCTGGTCACAGGAACCAAATGGCTGAAGTCAGGGTGTCACTAGCTTGCTCCTGTTATTGTTGCTATTTTGCTGTTATTCAGTGCCCACCAATACACAAAAAACAAGAAAGTGAAAATATAAAAGTAAAGGTCTACTAAATACCCCTGTACTGCCATTTGTTTGCCCCTAGACCTCTATACAGTTGTTGGTTCAGCAGACGACAAATGCCTACCCTCCATTCCCCCAGACTAATGTTTGTTTGCCAGAGGATAAGCTCTGGTTTAAAGGTCCTAGTGATGCCAGTGGCGGCTAAAGAAAATGATGACATCGCATGACTATCAATATGTTTGTATACATGTAGGCACATTTCTGAGCTTAGACAGTATTTAGACTGTAAGCATTGAGGCTCACTGGTTCTTATCACTTCCATTGTAAAGAAATCTGATCAAAAGTTTCTCTGTATTACATCATTCAAATCCCTCCAAATGACATTATTTACATCTCAGTGACTGCATTTTGCAGAACTTTTGATAAAACAGTGGAATTCCCCTTTAAAGCAGGCCTGTAAGATTTAAGAAGAGGTGCACTGAAAATAATATATATAAATGTTTGGTCAACAAAATTTTAAGAAAGTTTCTTGAGTTAACTTGAGGCATCTGATGAATTGAGGTTCTGAGTATTAGAGTTTTTTGGAGTGTGCTGGTTCTCCATTCCTTCAAATGGCTACATATCATCAAAGGCACCTCTGCTTCACCTGTGTGCTACTCTTATGCAGGTATCCGTCCATACAGGTGTGACCTGTGCGAGAAGGCCTTCACACAACGTTGCTCACTGGAGTCACACCTGCGGAAGATCCACGGTGTACGGCAGCAGTACGCCTATCGCCAGCGTCGCTCCAAAATCTTTGTGTGTGAGGACTGTGGGTTCACCTCCAGCCGACCGGATGAGTACTTTCTGCATGTGCGCCAGCGGCACCCTGAAAGCCCCGCCCTCCGCAGATACTACCGTAAACACCTGCAGGAGCCCTCCCAGCCTCAGATCTCACCCTTCATGCTCTACCCTACAGCAGCCTTTTATATGTAAAAGTCAGCACTGCTGTCCAACGCACAAGGACACTAGTGAGCAGGTCCAAGTCCATGAAGATTCAGCTATAAAGACATGCACAAACATTGTGCTGTGTATAAAATGATTTTATTTTAATAAAGAACATAACTTTCATTACTTATATCAAGTGTAGATATAAACTCCAAGAGTATCTTTGACCAGTGTATTACACAGAACACATGCAAAACTTTGCTTAAGATTAAGAGATTTCAGCTATTTATTTAAAAAACATTTCATCATTATCATCACCACCCTCAATCACCTCAACAGTAAAGTGCTTAATGTCCTCAATTGTGAATTACAGTAAAAGTGATATATTTTTGTTAATGTGATTTGAATTTTAAGTCGTTCTTGCCTTGTTTTGAGATTTTTTGCTCCAAAGTTCCTTCTCATCTGCCAACTTCCTTCCTATAATTTCTCTTTATTGAGATCACTAGAGTGCAATACTCAGCTTGTTTATGAAATTCACAGTTACTGAAGTTCACAAAGGGAACGTGAACTAACTTCATATGGATGCGGTTAAATTTTTTATTATTTTTAAAATCTAAATCCACATCTCTGTAAAATTTTAATAAAAGTAGAATTCAATAATTCATGCCACATTGAGTATATTTATTCACTCAAGCAAATAGAAATCAGTAGCCTTATAATAAATACTTAAGTCACCCAACACTATAATTTTATGTGCAATATGTCTCAATACATTCTTTGTACAAAATATAATACCAACTCTCTATGGAATAAAATAATCTTTTTAGTACGCAGTGCATCAAACCAGCACACTCAGGCATCAGTGGTCATCCTCTTTGTCCTATCCTCAATACAGCTGACTGAAAGCTAAGCCAGCACATACATTTGTATATGGTATACACTTTCCACTCTAATCTGTCTGGTGTTACTTGTTACAAAGAGGAGTAAGTTCTTAGAAAGAGGAGTATCATATAAACTGATGGACCCTACAGGCCTTTCTCATTAACAAGTGCAAACAGAAGTGTCAGCCTACACAAAGTCAAAACTGACAGGCAAATTCACCCACCATTAAGGCTGGCTTAACAGTTTTACCTCCTTGAAACTTACATGAAACTAAACTGCACTTGAATTTCACAACGTAACTGAAATCACAATGCTGCATAAAACACAGCATGCAACTATTTGCATGAAAGTTGTGCTGTGCTAATCCAGCCTAACAAATACTAGTGTACTATCCATTAAACCCAAAGACTACATACATTACTCCTGCATGCCATTATCAGACGTGTGGGTGTCAGTGGTGCTGATGACAGTGTGTGGACACTGCTGGTGTATAAAAGCTGTTTCAGAGAGTCTGACCCCACTGCTGGGTCTACACAGATAATCGGACAGCTGGTCTTCACATGGTGGAGCTCAGGAGAGCTCGGAACTGCAGTGACGCCTCCACATCTGGAGCTCCCCACCCTCAGCACACACCAGCAGATATGACTCACACCTCACCCGTGGCCAACGCACCTAGAAGAGACAAAAGCTGCATTCACATTATAGTCCTAACAGCTGAATGACCATTTACTCACATCCAATTATCCTATCACTACTGTGAACAGTATTTGTAGTAAGCCATTGTATAAAACAATACAGAAAAGACTTTTAAAAAAGTGGTGGGGACAAATTTAGCCATTTCACAAAGTGGTGGGTACCAAGGTAAATTCTACCAATGGATAAAAGTGATCCATCAAGGCTTTGTTCACTTTCCATAATGTGCCATAGAGGGGATTTTCACAGAGCAGTGTGATCACATTTTTTAATGAGAACCACTAAATTAACTGTTTTCATAGTTTACATAATGACAAATGCTCAGAGTGGAATTTATGTCTTTAAAATTTTTTTTTTTACTTAATTTTCTCCCCAATGTGTTGGTAGCCAATTGACATGCCCATTCGATGACTCTCAATATCACTTATAATGTCCCTGACTCTAGGAGGGTGCAGACTAACACAGTCTGACAACATCGCTGCCGGACAGCCAACGTGCTTGGAGGAAAGTGCAGGATCTCCAGTTCTGATGGAACACCTGGCAGATGCCTGAGCCATCCATAATGACTTTAGTAGTGCTGGGGAGAGAGTGCCATCTTATGGACAATTTTTGCTCTCTCGGGCCCCGGCTGCCGATGGCAAGCAGCATGACCAGGATTTGAACTTGTGAACCTCAGATTATAGTGACCTCCGCTGAGCCACTCAAAATTTATGCTTTTTTTAACATAATAGTTCACTATGAAGCTGTTTATATTGATCAGGAGCTAACCAGATGATCACTTTCAAAGCAGAAGTATACTTACAACAATAAAAGAGAACTGTCAAGGCATTAATGTAGAATACAGTCAAAACCTTGTACCAATTTAAATGGACATATTTTTGTGCTCAAAAGTCTGATCTGCCTCATATTTAAACCACTTCAGTCCTGTAAAGCGAATGTACCCAAAGAGGAGCTCAATAATCAGGTGAAGGTAGATGTGCAAACTTCACTTGAAACATGGCACCCACCCTGTGGAAGAGCATCAGGTGACGAAGTAAAGGCATCACTAGAGGGTAATGGCAGGCAGGGGATACCACTGAACTCTGCAAACATTAAGTCAGCAATTCAGACATTGTTACCAACGCAACATTGCAAAACATAGGTGAATAAGAAAGAAAGACAGAAGGAAAGAAAGAAGAAAGATGCGAGCTTAGTAATTTATTTCTCTCTTGATTGTGTTTTTTTTTTTCAGATTAAGACTATGTGATGACCAGCCATGCTCGCTGTTGTGTTTGAGAGATACTGATCCAGAGACAGATATAGAGAGAGGGTGCTGAGAGGCACGCTTACATCCCCGACAGGCTCCACACAGCCAGTAGGAAGAAAGACAGGTGGCAGGCACATACACAGCTCTGTGGTGGAATGAGAAAGAGCCATTAGTGCAGTCCTGGAAAAGCACACACATACATACCTGTTCTTCCAGCAGCACAGATTTCCCCAAATATAGCTGATCAACCATGACGTTATCATGAATGAACTTTGCTTCTTTAGTTTTACAGTCCTTCATAGCAGAGCGCAACATATATTGTACATTTTGTTCTATGAGGTAGTACTGTGGTGTGTTTTGTGACAGTGAAGCTACAAGACTAGCAGCAGAAGCTAGCTAGCTAGCTACCTACCTATAGCACCACGCAAACTGCATAAACTACATCATAACACACTAGCCTCAAACTATGTCAAAATGTTAAGTTTTCTCCAATACACTAGTATAGACTAATGTCTGACACATTATGAAAGTATATATTATGTATTTTTGTAATGGGGTGTAGCTAGGGTTGCCACCTTTCATATATATATAAATTTATTATTATTATTATTACATTACTTAAAAAATATTTATGAATATTTTATTAATCGTTACTAGTTACTATTAACAATATACTAATAACTAATCATTATTAGTAATAATAAAATAGCATTGATATAGAAAATAGAAATGTGCTATATAAGTTCAACTTATTATTATAATGGATTATTAAATATGAATAAACGATTTAAAACAGCACATTTCTTCACTTCACTGAAACTTGTGTAAAACTTCACTTCAACTCATTACCAACAGTTTTGCACTTATTTTTGGAATATGTGGTCAGTAGACCTAATTTACATAAAATTACACCTAGGAAGATACATATTATAGACATAGACTTATAAGATCTGTTACTAATTTCTGATTGGCTGTTTGCTGTGAATTCCGAGAAGCGTGTTCTCCACTAAACGGAATCGTTCCTTATTTGTGAACTAAAAGTCATGCTCCGTATAGAGCCGATACGGGACGCGATTTGTTCTGTATTTTCATCAAAGGGGGAGAAATGCGACTGAACTGAGAGAGCGCCCTCCAAAAACACTGTCACGTTATATTAAATGGAGACGAGTCAAACACTAGGATCAAGCGGCGTTGCTCAATCTGAAACCCGCCTACCATCTCGGTGATTAGCTCAGCCGTTTGTTGCTAATCTGTGATTGGCTGGCCCCGCTGTCACTTCTTCTGTTTCACTGCCAAATGCCAAGAGCACACTTTTTAAACAGAGCAAGATTCACGCAGAACTCTCTGATTGTCTTTCCTCCGTATTTTACGGGACGGGTGGCAACCCTAGGTGTAGCTTCAAAGCTAGATAGCAATAAAAGCTAGCTTGTCACCTATCATCACAAACTGCATAACTAAATCACTAGCTAGCCTTAAGCTGCATCAAAATGTTAAATATTGTCTAATAGACTACTATGTAACTTCTGACACAAAATGAAAACAGGAAAATGTGTTAAAGCTGCAAACACATCTTGAAACACGAGCTTTTTGATGATAACAGTACAGTGTCAAAATCATACAGTGTCGAACAACACATAACCAATCTTTCAGGGAATATTTCACTTAACATAGCTTGCGGAAAGTGTGTAACTATTTAGACATGCAGTTTACAAAATGATAATGTTAAACTGGTAGGTATTAGCTTTCCTTACTTTAATTAATTAATTAATTAATTTAGAATTTTTAGCATTATAGTTCCCATTCAAAACCAAAGAAGCAAAAATTCAGACACCAAATATGTCTTGGCTCATCAACTACTTTGAGGTAAATATGAGTTTTGGCCAAACCACTTTACATTGGCTTGCACGGCCCACTGTCAGGGACAACAGAAGGAAGATGATGCGTGACTGTGGGATAGCGTGCATGACTGGCTGAGAGCGAGGCAGCTGGGTGCCTGCTCCACGTAAATAAAGCGAAAGAAGAGACTGTGGAGTTTGTATCTTCATGAGTGGTTTGTTGGCGTGAAAGCATGAGGCAGTGGGAGGTGGTTGAGTTGCTATGCTCTTTGGTCATGAGGCCCGTGAGGCTGCTTCGCTCTCTTTGAATGGCATGTGCCGGTGTGGAACTCTCCAGTGCCCTATTAATGGACAATACATTTATAACTGTTCTCTGGGAAAAAGCTTAAAACATAGATATTCAGTGTGACACAAGAGTTACATTGTATTTACACATATCAGAATATTACCATTAATATAACCAACTAAATAACAATAGTTATAACCACCCCTGGTTTGGAGTGTTCACTCAATGGTGAACCCTGACACTTGTTCTTGTGTTTATTATAGAGGTTCACTGGTCCACTGTGGTCTGTTGATTGCTCTCCACAACTCACCAGCGTAGACGTTCCCCTCTTATTTCCAAACCAGAAGTATTCATAATATTCTTATATGACTGTGTTTATAATTGTGTTTATTGGTTTGGCACAATTCAGATAAAAGGAGCTGTGTGTGACATATAAAGGTCACAGTGTCATGTCTTGCCTTTCTCTTTTTGGTCTCTGAGTTTGCTGATCTCATCACGTAGAGCTTGCACCTCTTGCTCCAGATCTCTATTTCGCTGTTCAGCTTCCTGCAGCCGCCTGTGAGAATGAGTGGGAGATTAATAGTGAATTGGCAGCAGGGTGTGAGGGAAAGGAGATACTTCAGGTAAGGCAATGTTGCTGAGGGAAGCAGGGATGGATCAGAAGATACTATGAATTAGGAGGTTAAGCTGGAGGGACAATAAAGCTTCAAACCATAATGCAATTGTTCATAGCACATGTGCAGACTGCTCAGAAATTGTGCAACTGACAAATTGGTAGAATTGAAAACTCTGAACACCACTAAACAGGCTGACAATGTTGCACAATGTAAGCCAATGACCCCATTGGTAAAGATCTTGCAAACTGTGTTTCTGTCTGTCTGCGGCCATTTTGCCAACAGCTGGCCAATATCATCTGAGCAGAAGCCATGCACAGTGCGAGAAGGCAGGATCAGGAAGACTGACATTTGGGACAATGATGAGGACTTGTGATCTATATATTATGGTGTGGTTATGGGAAGGGGACTGGGGGAATCTGCTGGTGGACATACACAAACAAACCTCAAGAGGGTCATACCAGGAAGTACTATACCTGTGTACTTCTTGGTTTTCCATACTGCCCTGTTCTGTACCAGAGGTGAGTGATGGCTCTGCTGTACTGTGTTCAAGAGCCACAGGGAGCTCTCTCTGCATGGGTACTTCAGTTGGCAGAGGCTCCCTGAGCAGCCACCTTTGACTCTGGAAAGAATTCACATGAATGCTCATTAATATTAACTGTCTGCAACACTAGAAAAGTTTTGTCCTAAGCCATCATCAAAAGCATAAACCACAAGAATCACCAGCACTAGTCACCTTTTAGACAATCTAGTCATGTGATTTGATTCAACACATTTTCTAGACATAACATGATGGTACATATTATTCTGGTACATATAACAAGTAAATTTGTCACACTAGCACTAAAAAAAACTAGCAGCCATCTTGAAACTTGAGTTTTGTCCATTTTCTTTGTTGGTAACAGTGCATCATACAGTGTCAAAAAACACAATCAAGTCTATAAGAATTATCTAACTTGACACAGCTTGAGGTAAATGTGTAACTATTTTGGCATGCAGTTTACAAAATTACAAAAATAAAGTGGTAGGTATTAGCTTCCATTACTTTTAGCTGTTTACCATTATAGTTGTAGGGTAAAGCCAGTCAGTGACAACAGAAGGAAGATGAAGTGTGACTGTTTCAAATATGTCTCAAACACATTTTCTTGACATTAAATCATTAGAATAAATGTAAACAAACAAATACAGTAAAAAATAATGCCTTATTTCCAAAGAATATAAATTTTAATAATAATAATAATTTTCTCATTTTCGAACAGTATATTCATGATAGGCACTATATAACTCAGACAACAGTTAACTCAGTTCACATGAAATACTATCAAAATATAGCTTCATCGGCTAATTATGTATATTTCTGTTTCATGTATAAATGTTAAACACATTTTTAATGTTACATAACAATCCTATAGAAGAGTTCAAAACCAATAACATGGATCAAGTATCACATGTTACAACTTTCAGAACAATAAAGAGCATTACAAATAATATTAAATACTAAAATATTATTAAACTGAATTTTCTTCATTTTGACATTCAATTGCTGTCATTTATCCTTTTCTCAAACTAGTGAACAGGCTAAATTTCACCATGTTCTTAAATTCCATTGATATGCAGTTGGTAGGAGTGGGAGGGGAACAATACTATATCATATTATCGTATATATTTTTTATGAAAACAGGAATTTTTTTTTACTTATAATTTTTACTGATAATTAATCAAGCATCAGTGAAATTAACTAAGCTAAAGAATCATTTTGATCGATTTCAGTTTGACTTTAACAGTTGTAGTTGTGTTAAAGTGTGTCATACCAGTTTTTCCTTCAGGTACAGATGCTCTCTGTCTGTCTGGTTGTCGATCTCCATCATAATGTCTTTACTGCGGTCCACAGCGCCTGTTTCTCTGTAAAGGGTGATTACAACTTATATGATGTAGTTGAAGATGCAGCTGTTTTAGCTGAAAAAAGCTGTGTATAGAAAAATAAGGTAATAACAATAAAGACATTAACAACTAACCTTGTGGCTGTGTAAGAGTAGCCAACAAAGGCTAAATGAACTCCTACAGGAGCCCGGTCCATTACATCACTTAGGGTCTCCTACAGAACAAATGTAATAAGATGCATAACCACTGAGTGCTGATGAAGAAAACAGTGAGTTACACAATGTTGTTCACTGAATGAGGCCACAATGTAGCATTGAAAATGACAAATAAGCTTGGAACAGTTGAAGATAAAAGAGGAAGCAGACATGCAGCAACAAAAAAGATAAGATACAATCACAAGCAGTGATATCAGTAACACGTTACTCTAATCTGACCATTTTTTCCAGTAACGAGTAATCTAACGCGTTATTATTTCCAATCCAGAAATCAGATTAAAGTTACTTACCCAACTCACTGTGTGTTACTATTTTTATCATTTCCCTAACTAAAATATATATTGTGACATAGAAGAGAAAGGAAACTCAGACAGGTTCAGCATCTCGCAGAACTGTCTCTTTATTGCTGTCCACACAAAATTTAGCATAAAGACCACGCACCCACTTAAACACTGTTGAACTGCTTATGTCCCCGACCTTACTGTACATCTCATTAATGGTAAGTCTGCAAACAGGGGTCAGTAAGTGATATAAGAGAACAGAAGAAGATAACTATACAACAATGACACTAAACTAACACAAAACAATCACATAACAGAATTATCATTAACAATCCAGTTCAGTTTTGCCAAACGAGTGTTAACAGTTAAATACTGTATGTCAGGTCAAGAAAGATTTATAAAAACAAGTATTTATGTTAAGTGAAGTCAAGAAAGACTATTTTATTTTTTATAAAAAATATATATTTAAGATAATTCAAGAGAAACCATCTTTTTTATATATAATACATGTATTTTTTCTGGAAATAGTTTTTAAGTTCAACTTGAAATGTCAGGAGATACATTGTTGCTGTTAAAAATGTATTTCTAATAAAGTGAGTTTTGGCAAAACTGGTTGTCATTTTTATGTAGAGGTGGTGGGGGTGTTGTCTGCAGCTGCTGAATGTAACTAATAAAGTAACTTGTAATCTAACTTAGTTACTTTTAAAATCAAGTAATCAAAAAGTTACTTTTTAAAGGAGTAATCAATAATCAGATTACTTTTTCAATGTAACTATGCCACCACTGATCACAAAGAAAATAAACAAGCACTAAAGACCCAGAGGCCCAGGGGCTCTAATTGTGGACACTGTGCAAGTACAGATATAAAGAATAAGACCATAGCACTAGGCAAATGTGGGTGTGGAGGTTTTATTTTTAGGCAGCACCAAATGCACAGTAACTATAAACAGGTACTGAGCAAGAGTGAAAACCTTACAAACAGGTGTTGTTAAGTATACTGTAGCAACAATCAGATCAACCAGGGGTGTCGCTAGGATCTAAAAACACAAAAGGCTTAGCCCAGGTCTGTCAGTTGGAGGGTGGAGTCAAATTTTACTTTCACTTGTCCTTAGACAAGCTGATGACCAACCACCAACTACTATGACCTGCTAGAGATGCCCTACAATACTGACCACATTCAAGATTAGATGAACTTTACTGGCTGCTAACATTATTATTATTATTATTATTATTATTATTACCACCATTCCTGTTTCACTACTGTCACCACTGTCTATCAAAAACGTATAAGTAGTTGACCAGAGGAGGATTGGTTCCCCGTATGGGTCTGGTTCCTCCCATGGTATCTTCCACAGTTTTGAGGGAGTATTTGGGTATTTAAAAGCCTTATATGAGATTTTATAAAATTATAAATAAAAAAATAATACAAATAATACTTGTAAAGTTCGGATGTGTGCTTTGTGACTTAGCCGGGAAGATTTTAGTTCTTTTAGCTATTCAATTGATTCTATAGTAGTGCCAATTGTCTGATTCACCCTTCATAAACAGGGTTTCTTTGTTTTTCTTTTTTGCTATGTAAATGAATGCAATCACTTGTATTTAGGTTGTCCACAACATGCAGCATTTGTGTTTGTGATAAGAGTACATTTGGCAATAATTTTGGGCAAAATGAGAATGAAATAATGATGCACCAGCACCCAATGTTGTGCCACTAATCCCACATATTTACAAATGAGTTTATTTCTGGCCAACAAAATAGCAAATAGCCATAAATGCACATGTTCCCTACCATTGCCAATTAATAATATGCTGACCTTATACCATTAAAATGCACCTGCACAGAACATTACAGAGAAACACTATACATATGATCACCAGGACTTAGAACAGATCTGGAGGCACTTAATATGGATTAATATTTACTGTTTCACTGAGGCAGTCATCAAGCACATCAAAGTTAGATGTGTCAGTAGGGTTGGAGACCTCAGGCTGGTATGGAGGAGGCAGTTGGTGTAGGGCACTCCAATCCAATCCACTGAAAAAGAGGTGATTCCTGAAGTCTGCAGAGCCATTAGAGCCCAGTCTCTCACTTCTCTCACACAATAACCCTGAGATTAGTGCCCGTGCCTCATCTGATATCACAGACTCGGGAGGGAACTCAAAATAATCCTGCAAACACACAAAGAGAATATACAATTATGCTGGAATGCAGAAGATTGCACTGATTGGCAACTTAAATATCAGCCATGTATACTCAGTTCCTTACCACATAACTTGCACATTAGTTTCATATTAATGAATAATTCATTGGTTATTTAATGATGTCTAAAAATGAATAACTGGATTACACAGGTGGACTTGGTGGAATGGTTCAAATGTTTTTATACAATTTTCCACTCACTTCAGAAGTAGCTGATCAGCTAAGTCATGTTTGGAGCCCTAGACCTGCAACAGCAACATTGCTCACACTCTAACTTCAATAGTCATCAGTTACTCATTAACATTTTAGATATCTAACCGCTCAGAGGAAAAGGTGCTGATCAGTTTTAATGATAAACATCATAATAAATGTGGAGGAATCTGATAAAATTATCCTTGCACTTGCTGTTGTCTGAAGTGGCTGTTTATAGCAGTGAAATTTAAGTCATTTTTATAGTTCACAGTAAGTCTATGATGTATCCTAAAGCACACTGATTAGTGTGACAGACCTTAACTAAAATAATGTGATTTTAGGGGTTTAGTGGGATGTTTAATGAATGTACTTTGATTGAAATGGCAGCCTCGCAGCTACAGTTCTAAACTAAAGAAGCAAATTATGACTGTAATTAAGATCTGAGAGATGTTTAGGCGATGTGCTCTGACAGACATGAACTGACTGTTTTAGGTGACCATTGAGTTCTACTGTTATTTAGCAACATTATCCTCACAGCACCAGTTTTAAAATAAAGAAGCAAAATATGGACTTCAAGTGTCTTGGCTGATATCTTGGCTTATGATTTTTGAATGAACCAGTCCTTTAACTAAGCATAATATTGTAATTTCCCTTTAACCTGGAAGTGGATTATTTTGGCGTATGTTTCAGACAGAGACTCTGCATAGAAGGGTGTGGTCCCCAGCACCATCTCATATGCACACACTCCGAGAGCCCACCAGTCACACTCCATCCCATAGCCACCTCCTCCCTCCACTGCCCGCAGGATCTCTGGAGACAGGTAGTCTGGAGTGCCCACAGCCAGTGAGGAGTAGACCTGCACTTGGACATCATACACACACCTAGTGTCACACACATACATATATACACTGCCTGTCAAAAGTTTGGCAACAACAATGTTTCAGTTAAAGGAATACTCCAGCATTTCCCCACCAACTCATCTTTGCTTCATCTGTATCATACAGACAGGTACCACAGATAATAGGAATTTTCCTGTACTTAATGGCAAGTCTAGAAAACACTTATAATAGAAGATATAAGCTAATGGGCAGCTGCTGGTGGTGCTTGCTTGGCAAAGCACAATGACCTCACCAAGCCACCATCCTGTAGCTTCAAACAGGAGCCAAAGTCCCCCAATCGCACATGACCATCTGCTGTCAGCAGGATGTTATCAGGCTTTATGTCTCTATGGGGAAGAGAATGAATATTATTTTATTCCACAAACACTCCAAAATGATCATCACATACACACACTTTTATTTTTCTTGCCATTTTGACCTATGATAAAAGACAAAATGCTGCTGTTCCAGATACTCAATCTTCTATGTTAGAAGGGTGAGGCAGGACAGTTTCACCATGTTTTAGTTGATACACTGGGAGATATTAGTCCATAGATAATCTCACTATTAATCACTAGAATAGGAGATATCTGCAAGTGGCTTTCAACTAAAAAAATTAACAAGAATCATCTTGTTCAACTTTAGTGAAATAAATGTTGTAGCATTAATGTTAGCTCAAAGAGTGATGCGTGACATATGTTGTTTACTTGCTGCCAGACATTTACAACAGCATGAAAGCATATAAGTTCACTGTGAGCTTGTGCAAGACACCAAAACTCAGTTAAACACTTTTAACAATCTTAAATTTGTCCCTTAGACTGAGTCATGTACCCAAAGCATTTAAACTAGCAGTTATAAAACCCCTGATCAAGAAACCAAATCTTGATCTTAGCATGTTGTCTAACTATAGATCTATTTCAAACCTACCATTTGTATCTAAGATCTTAGAAAAAGTTGTGGCTCAACAACTTCGCTCATATTTACATAAAAACAACATATATGAAAAATTTCAATCAGGTTTTAGGCCACACCATAGTACTGAGACGGCTTTAGTTAAGATAACAAATGACCTCCTTCTCGCCTCTGATCAAGGATGCTTGACCTTAGTGCAACCTTTGACACAATTGATCATACTATTCTAATAGAAAGACTAAATAACATAGTTGGAATCACAGGAACAGCCTTTTCATGGTTTAAATCTTACCTTACAGACCGATACCAAGTTAAAGTAAATAATGTCTCCTCTGCAATTTGGAATTCCTCAAGGCTCCATTTTAGGACCTTTATTATTCATACTATATATGCTGCCACTGGGCAGAGTTATTAGCAGACATGGCATTACCTTCCATAGTTACACTGATGCCACACAACTACCGGTACACATGTCAGCTAAACCAGATGACAAACCAACACTTAAGAAAATGGAGGACTGTGTAAAAGATGTGAAGCATTGGATGACGCACAAGTTCCTTTTACTAAACAACGACAGAACAAAGGTCCTACTCCTAGGTCCAAAATCAGCTTTAAATAAGGTATCAGACTTGATGCTTAATTTTGCTGACTCCCCTGCTCATCTCAGCTCATCAGCTAAAAATCTGGATGTTGTATTTAACTCAGACCTATCATTTGATCAGCATATAAGTAACATTACAAAAATAGCTTACATCCTACATCCTTCTCCTTCTCCTACATATTCATAACATCTCTAGGTTGAGAAATGCCTTATCTCTGCCTGACACAGAAAAAATAGTTCATGCTTTTATTACATCAAGATTAGATTATTGCAATGCATTACTGTCAGGCTGCTCCAGCAGAAACTTGAATAAACTCCAGTTAATTCAAAATGCTGCAGCCAGAGTCCTCACTAAACCAGAAAATGTGATCATATTAGTCCAGTTTTATCAGCCCTTCACTGGCTTCCAGTTAAATATCGTATTGATTACAAAATCATTTTATTAACTTATAAAGCACTGCATGGTCTCGTCTCTCAATACCTGCAAGACCTCATCACACACTATGAACCACCAAGATTACTCAGATCTCAGGTTGCCGGTCTCTTACTACTTCCCAGAATTCATAAGACTTCAGCAGGAGGAAAAGTCTTCTCCTACATAGCCCTGCGACTGTGGAATAATCTTCCAGCTAGTGGAAGCAGACACAGTATTTACTTTTAAATCTAGACTCAAAGCCCACCTGTTCAGTTTAGCTTTTTGCAATTAACATCTTCTTTCTAGTTTGATTTGATTGTCGTTTCAGGAAATCATGAACATGGGGAATGCCAGAAATCTCATACGAGGCTCTGCAATGCTGTGCCAACAGGTTTGAGGATGGCAGTATGGATGGATATCATTGCCCGCTGATGCTCTAATGTCTATGTTCTTTCTGGTTTCTTTCCTTCTACTAGCAATGATCAGACTAAAGCTTTCGGGCTATTACACTTTTATTTTGACCCCAGATGAATACTTCTATGATTCTATGATTCTATGCTTGATTGATTAAACAGTAGTCTTACCTCACTGTAAAGGCCTTGTCATGTCTCAGTTCATCTTTCCCTGTTTACATGTCTACACGTTATTATGTTTACCCTGCTGTCTCGAACTTGTGCCCCACCCTAGTCTAGCCTCGTTATCATGTTCACTTGCCTTTTGTTTCACAGCCCTTGCTCCTTGTCTTGACACTAATTATGCCTGATATATGTACCCATCTAAGCCGGGTAAGTCTACTAAGTCTGGCAAATTCTCCTCATTTCATGTGTAGTAACTCAGTTTCATGTTTCATGTATGCTTTGTTTTGTCTGTTCAGTAAAGTCCTTTCCAGCTTGTGCCTACGTCCAGCCTCTTTACCTCCTCCTATGTTGACAATCACCCTTCTATCATAGAAGATTGATAGCACTTGTGGATTATCTTAGTCTCCAAACAAATAGAAAAAACACTTAAATGTTAAATGTTAAAAATTAAGTGTTCACTTTAATGACTGACCCCAAACTGTACACATACATATACACACACACATACCTGTGCACATAGCCCAGTCTGTGGACAGAGTCAATGGCCATCACCATCTCAGCTAAATAAAATTGAGCCATGTCTTCTGGAATATGGTCACCAAACTTACTGAGCAAGGTCAGCAAGTCTCCACCAACATAGTAATCCATTGCTAAATACTTAGACAGAGACAAAGAAAATAAATCATGAACAACACAACAAAAAATTTATTGCAATATATATATATATATATATATATATATATACAAACCGGATTCCAAAAAAGTTGGGACACTAAACAAATTGTGAATAAAAACTGAATGCAATGAT